>JAIUZE010001436.1:0-47833 GCA_022085475.1 Heliosperma pusillum | reverse complement strand
TAGTTGTTGTCGCTATGTCTGATTAGTCTAGGACTAGGATGTTTTCCTACCTTGTGGTATAGACTCGAGTTACAGAAGTCGTCTATTGACTGTCCTAGGAACTTATGCCTGTTTCTAGACGGATTGGTCTTTCATGTTTGTATGATTCTATGAATCTTAGAAGGTGAGATGCAAGCCGGCTAAGGTTGATAAAGTTTGGATTACCGATTGTTAACTGATTCACATGATTACGTGTTGATTAGGGTTTGAGTGTATCACGGCCATGTTTCAAAGAGGAACCTCTGAGCTAGCATACCAGCTTCCCTACCTCGTGTTATAGTTTATTATCGGATTCACATGATAGCTTTCATATGCTAGGTTATATGTTAGTTAATTGTTTTCATAACATGAAAAGCATATCATATATGTTAAGGTTTTGTATTTTCCATATACATTGCTTTTATGTTATTCATGTTTTATTAAACTCGACATTTCGTGGCTGGGAGAATTCGGAGTTACTCCCCACTGACTGTGGCTTCCGTGTTTATATTTAATGCGGTTGGCAGGTTCGTGATGCATACATTGGGTACATTGACGAGCTAGCGAGCGAAGTATTTACCTTGGACCTATATTCGGTTCTTAGATTGTATATTATTATACACTCTTTTATTTCAGTATTTTACGGGAGATATGTCTCCCGTCTTGTATAATTCTTATGTATAATATTATTTTCCTTTTGTTATGAACCTTTTTATTTATGACACCTTTGTTATGTATTCTCATCTTTTATTGAGTTAAATTATTTTTTTTTTCTCTTTCCGCAAATTTGAGGGTGTCACAGGGATGGAGGGAGTATAATATATATATAGATACATTTAAAAAAAAATGACTACTTTGCTTTATGAATAAATAAGTTAATTAACACGTGCATCGCACGGGCATTCAAACTACGTATAAATAGAAGAATTGTCTCACATCCGAAAAATATCATAAACGAGGGTGATCATGTGATTATAAATAGGAGTCGTCCTTGGAACTAAGATATAAACCCAAAATCGTTTTAAGTCTCACAAGTATTGTTTTAGAGAACTCTTAAAATTTTGTATTAATTTTGAGTCTTTTAAGTATTGTCTTAGAGAAATTAATTCTTAGGTACCTTAATAGGAAAAAATTCTTTATGAAAATGATATTAATGTAGACCCGTGCATTGCACGGACATAAAATCTAGTATATAGTAAGAGTAAGCTAAATGAAATTTAAGGTAGTGATAAAAGTAAGTAATTTAAAGTTTTTTATATTGTTAACTTTCTAAGATACTGGTAACTTCAAAGTAATCAAGTTTGATTAACCAATTTAAATATAACTTGGATTTTGTATATTTTAGGTTGATTTTTCGATTTCGTATTTAATTTGAATGTACATTGTGTAATTTTCTGCCTTAATTTTATTTTGAAAAACTAATTTAATATGTTTCATATTAAAGCCCGCAAGCCCACGAATAAACCGATAGCTTAAAGTTGGCGGATACTAACAACTAGGGGTGGCAATCGGGTCAGTCGGGTCGGGTTTGGGTCGGGTCATGTCGGGTTCGGGTCGTATCGGGTTCGGGTCGTATCGGGTCAGACAACCCTTTCGGGTCGGGTCGGGTCGGGTTCGGGTCGTTATCGGGTCGGGTCATTTTCGGGTCAAATGATACATCAGGTCGGGTCGGGTTTGGGTCGGGTCGTAATCGGGTCCGGTTATTTTTTCGCAATATTTCAATATTTTTCCATTAAATCTAGTTTTAAATTATTATTTGGTTTAATTAATTCATTATTAAGTCAAACATATCAATTTAAACAATAAATCACTTTCATTTTGATCATTATTAAGGTTAATAATTGTCAGAGCGTCAATTTAATCGGGTCAATATCGGGTCGGGTCAATGTCGGGTCGGGTTCGGGTCGGGTTCGGGTCACTGATTTTCGGGTCGTCAACGGGTTACGGGTCGTCATCGGGTCGGGTCGGGTCGGTTTCGGGTTGCAGTATTCTCGGGTCGGGTCGGTTTTGCTCGGGTTTCGGGTCGGGTCACTCGGGTCGGGTCAGACTTGCCAGCTCTACTAACAACACTATTAAACACACTTTAGCAAGCTTGGACAATGCATATTAAACCCGTCAGACACTCTTTCAAATATAAACCCGACCCATTTCCGCTCACGGACGCAAATGATCGCCTCTACAGTGGCTCTACTCACGAAGTTCAAACCACTCACGAAGTTAAAAAACCAATATTCTCAAGTCTTGATCCATCAACAAAGTTGATTGTGAAATGGACACAGCCCTCTTCTCCCCTTCTTCTCTTTTCGGCAACACCTCTGATAACTCCTCTGGTACTTCTTCATCCTTGTCTTTATCTGCTATCGAATCCATTACTTTGTTAATTACACTACTAATTACTTATAATTTCTGTTTTTGAATTGTATTGTATTGCATTGTGTAGATGAAGAAGCCATTGATGAAACCCATCAAAATTTTGTTGAGAGGACCCATCAGTTTCCTGGAATGGTTCGTTCATTTTTACAACTACCCTTTTCATTTCCCTCTTTTAAATCACTGTTCCTTTGTTGAATTTATGTTTTAAGTTACAAAGTTTAGAACTTTATGTAATTGAAGTTTTAAGTTTTAAAGATTAGAACTTTATGTAATTAACCTAGTTAGATTGCTGTAGAGGCCCCTGCTTGACTAATCATAATAATTTGGTTTCATTATTTGTGGGAGGCCTTGAGCCACTGTGGTTATGCTGTTGTCGCAAGTTTTAAGTTATAAAGTTTAGAACTTCACTAATTCTCATTTCAAACGGTCACTATTCGGCGTAAGCTTAAGACGGGTCAAATGCATACCAAATTAGCCCACTAGTTGCCTAGAAAATACCAAAAGTTTTGTCTTTATTACCACCACGTGGTAGTATTTGATCCGTCTTAAGCTTTAGACGGATAGTACCCGTCTTAAGCAAGACTTACTATTAGAACTTTATGAAACCTTGTTAGGTTAGATTGCGGTAGAGTCCCCTTATTGCCTCTGTCAATTGGCTAATTATAATCATTTAGTTTTATCATTTGTTAATTCCTCTTGCGGTGGTCTTTTAATGTTATGGGGAAATTTGCCAAAGTAATCCCATTTTCCAAGTGCCATCATCTTGAAGTAATAGCTCTCTTGGTTCTAATTGTCTTTGTTTTTTTTATTCGAACGGTCTCTTATTGAAGTTTAACTTTTGAAAAAGCTTAAAGAAGATTAGGAATTGAAAGATCGGAATAAGATTTGTCTTTCGTTATGAAAGAGTAATTAGGTGTTGTGTGAGGTTATGGTACTTGATATATGACACTTAATGCCTCTTGCTCCTAACTGTGGGTCTATGTGACTTGTTTGAGTTGATAAATATAGTTCCTCTAAACCTTTTCATATCGTCTCCATGTGATTTTGGTAATCAATTTTTGTCAACTTTGGCCATTGGTTTCTCTAAATATATACTTAGATATGCAATTTAAAATTTCTCACTTTTGATTAATCAAAACTACTATATTCATTTTATTATATTCAATTGTTATCAGCTTTGACCATTAATTTCTCTAAATTTCTCATATATTACCGGAGACTATAAATGTGATAGAAGGAGTTACTTTCCAGAGGAACTAGTCCATCTTGGACATCGGACTTATTCCATCCTTCATTATTTGAGTGGGTTTTCTTTGCATTGGCAGGAGTTAATTATTCGTGAGTTCTCCTTCCACCAGCTTAATGCTAATTTGCTTTGGCCGGGCACCTTTGCTTTTGTGGATTGGTTGGTTCAGCATCGGTCTTGGATAGAAGGGAGACGTGTCATTGAATTGGGGAGGCATGTAATGCCCTTTCCTTCCTTATTTTGTTTTTATTTTTTATTTCTTTTGTATTAACTGCACTTTTTTGTCACTAAACATTTATTATAATATTTCTTACCCTGTCTAATATTTCGGTTGGATCAGATTTTGTGTAGTTAACTTAAATGGCATCTTAACTATAACATATCTGTAAATCGTATTAGGAACACTTATGTTTAACTGCCTGGCAGTTTAGATATCTCTTTGGGTTACTAAGTATAAAGCTATAGCTTGCCGACATCTAAGCTATCAGCAGTCAGAGCATTCAAGTTGACCTTGGCGACTTACCCCATGTCCATGCATGTAATTTATGTTTTTCATTGTAGTCTATCCCAGTCAAGACTGTGTTTCCTTTTCTTCTTTTTTTGGCATGGCCTGTGTGTTGGATAATGAATGTGGGACCCATTAGCGTACTTGCATTATTTATATAACGAACCAGTCCTAAATCAAACAAACTATCTACGGGACAGAGAGAATACATGCTAAGATCCCGTTTAGTGGAGGTGAGATTAAATCCAAATATTGTTATTCTGATGTGTTAAGTCTTCAACTTTGTACACGTAGCTAAAGTAAGGTCACCTATAAAGTTTAATCATAATTCGTGTAGCAATGTTGTATAACACTGCACGTCATTAGGCCTGTGAGTATTCTAGTGTATTAAGTCATTGACGACCTTTCTTATTGTATATGAACTGTTAGCTTCAGTAATGGTCTTTAATTGTATGCATATTTTGGAGCTGTCGTTTGCAAGTGTTTCCTATATGGCTATACTTCAGTTCACTTGGGACATGATTTACAACTTGCAAGTTATATTAACCTCCTTAACTGCATTGGTAATGTGTTACTTGGAAATATGTTCATTCACACAAAAAGGTTGAGTCCTGTAGGTCGTTGCTAAGATTTAACGCTGATTATTTTCACATGTTTGATTCATATGTTTTCTTATTGATTAGGTAAATATGGTTCACCAAGCTGTTAAGTTTTGTGCTTTTCTTCCATTGTTTTGTCAGAATGTATTGCTTATGCTGGACAAGACTGACCGAACTTTGTTTCTATGTATTTGTTACAGTGGCACTGGAGCTCTAGCTATCTTCCTGAACAAGCTGTTACAACTTGACATCACAACCTCGGACTATGATGACCAAGAAATTGAGGATAACATAGCTTATAACTGCAGAGTCAATGGAGTTGTCCCAGTTCTTCCTCATGTCAAGCGTGAGCTTTTGTGACTTTTGTACATTTCATTTTGGTTTATGGTTGTCATTTGGGGCATTATAGTAACCACAGTGGGACGGGTCATGAAACACATTGTCATATCGATTAAAGAGTAGCAAATTTCTTTTCGTATACCAATGACTAAACCGGGCAACATACGGTCTAGTTGCTATTAGCATAATTTAAATTTCACTGTTAACTTACACTCTCCCCTGATCCAAAATTATTGCTCCCTTTTTATTTTGATCATTTTTTTGGCAACTTATTTTGATCATTAACCCAAATTTATGTAAAGGTACATTGTCAAATTGACACGATTGAATTATCGATAGTTTAAACTTTAAAGGCATTACTTTCATATATCTTTTTTTTTTTTTACAAATTAATGTTGCACCTATTGTATATTTCGATAAAATAATGGTCAAAGTTGACTACTAAAGTCATAGGTTGACAACATAAATGGGATGGGGAAAGTTCCTCTTGTCCCAATCTTATCTTCTTCTTTTTTTAATAAAAATTCCCTGCATGTTTTGTAAAGTAAGAAGATTACGGTGGATCGAAGGGAGTATTTGTTTCATGCTTTAATCTTACCAATTTTTGATTACGTCCTCTTTATTTTCTGGTCTTCCTTGCTTAATGATAACGAGTGCTCCTTAAATTTCTCAGATACGTGGGGAGATACCTTTATGAACTCTGCTTCTAATTGGGATCTGATAATTGCTAGTGATATATTGCTGTGTAAGTATGCAATTACTATTGTTGCTAAATTATTTTTCAGTTTCATCGTCACAATTATTTTCACCCATCGTGCTTCATTTTAATTTTGTGCTTCCTGTTTCCTGTTATTTCTGTTTCATTATTTTCCCGCCTCACATTGACGGTCTCATTCGGCTATCCATCTTAGCTGACTCAAAATATTTCAGCACTATCTTTGTACTTATGCGGTTATGCCCGGCTTTTTCTAAGGTGTTTTTCCGAATAGCAATGCAACATATAAAAGACTAAAAGAGTATGCTTTGATTCCTCAAACATGTCTGATTGATGAGAATTTCCAGGCTTCCAGTCTTTTTTCTATGTCTAATGAATAACATTTACCTCTTAAAAATCTTAACTGAATTTATTTCATGGCCTGTTTCATTTCTTTTTGTTGATTTACTTGATTTTATACGAAATTGGAATGGTCAGAAAAAATTAATTTGGCAGTTGAAAATCAAGGTAATATTTAACTGATTTAAGAAGATGACTCAGTATCGGTTACAAATATGAAGATACATGTTGCGAGTGTTTGAAGAAAGTTCCCATAGAGTGACAATTGCACTATCGAAATTATTGTTAACAAGTAGCCTGAAGAAGGGCAATGGCTCGTGAGTTGTGACCCGATTTAGCTAAAATTGCCATTTGGACACGGACTTCCTTGTTGACATTGTTTTAGAATGATGACATAGAGTTATCTACGTATCACATTGTAGCTGCCTGCGAAAACGCCAATAAGTAAGAAGGTGTTCTACGTAGCTCCTAGAGTTCGTAAATCTTTCTTTCATGCTAGTCAATCCGTAAGTCTCATATGACTTCGTTGGTGGCTTTGAATTGTAGTTTGTAGGTTTCCGCAATTGCTACATTAATTTTTTTTTAATCCCTAATAGTCTGGATGAAGGTGAAAATAAAGTGTGTTACTCTTTTCAAAGTGTGGGCTAAGCTTCAAAGCGATTAGAAGGCCGGGTTTTACTCTCTTCTACAACAAAAAGAAGGGTTTTACGCCAAAAGTGCTAGACCGATAGGTAAATAACAAACTGTAGTCATAATATGATTGGTCACCTAACATGAGCAATCATAGGGAACTATTAATGTGAGCGCGGTGAAAACAACAGAAAAAGTTAAAAAGGGTTAAGTAAGGCACATCGCAATAGGCGAAGAAAGAAATAAGGTAGGATATGAAAAGGCATAGAATGATGAAAAGTTGAAAACCTTTATAAGCTTGATTGTAAATGTAAGTTAGTGATTATTGGACTTAAACGCGGAAGCTATTTTGCAGATGTGAAGCAGTATCCAAACTTAATAAAGACGCTATCTTTTCTTCTGAACGCTTATCAGCCAAACAGCAGCCTGAAAACTTCTCTTCAGAATAAACAGGACGTTGGTATGAAAAAGTGATACGAGTAATATTTTTCCCTTTTATTCTACTCCCACATAACATTATGCACTGCCTAACATTTTCTTTCCAGGGTTACCCTGCCCTGCGTTTATAATGAGCTGGAGACGGAGAATTGGCAAAGACGACGAGTCTCTGTTCTTCAATGGATGTCAAGCTGCTGGTTTGGAGGTGCAGCATCTCGGAGCCCGTGTTTACTGCATCACGTCTCTTTCCCGACATGGTGGAAGTGAGTGAAGTTGGCTTCTTATGAAACTTCTTGCTTAGATTTATCTGTTGTATCAACAGTCTCATTGCTAGCTAGATCTGACAAACTGGTTATTCGGCTCATAGATCAAGTAAATTTGGGTACAAGCCATATCATGCACGCTGGGTCGGATCAGTGTCATTGCAGGTTTTGGGTCAATTTCGTGGTATTATGTATGGGTCTAACTCATGTCTCGATTTGGGCCAGTTTACGGCAAAGCTTTGGTTAGTGCATCCTTAGCGTTGTGATCAGATCACTGTCTTACAATTTTGTGGGGAAGGAGCATGTTTTGCCCATTGTATTTTGTCATCATCAATTTTTGCACTTGGTCAGTATATGATGCATATTGTGGCGCTTCTCATGCACCTTGCATTCTGCCTCCCTATCAAAATAAGTCATCATATTTATGAAACAGTAATTCTCTAGGGCGACGGTCCTTTTCGTGTTTTTTTTTGCAAAAGGTAAATATGTATTGGTGAATAGTGACCTCATTAATGTAAATAGTGACCACTATGAACAAATCTTCATTTTTTATTCGAAGAAAGTGATTACTATTTAACCAAAGTGGGCACTATTTATAAAAAAAGTGGTCACTCTTTTTTGTCTTATGAGTCCAATTTTATTTTTGCTCGATGTTTTCCGATTTTGTGGCATCGAATTTTTTCGGTGATTTTTTGTTTTTAAACAACCATAACAAATAACTAATTGTAAAATATTGATGTTTGAACAATTTATTTTATACTCGAAAGAAATTGTATGAAATAATTTAATAGGGAAAAGTTTTGTACTTTTCTTTCTTTTCTATGCTAAAACTTTTGGTCTTTATACGGTTAATTTTAGGGTTATGCTCATTCATGGACACAATTTACTCAATCATGGACACGAAGGACCATTTTACCCCTCTCATTTCAACCTTATACTATTTCAATTTATCTGAACTCAATTTTTATCCCTTTTAATTTACTCCACCAACTATCAACAAGACAACCACCGTCCAGTCGTCCACCACCCACAACCACCGCCACCCTGCCCCTCCAACCCTCCCCTGATCCACCGACAGTCCGGCACTTACCCAGTGCTCCGCCGGCTAGACTTGCCGGAAAAAACCCATCTCCTGGACAACCCCCATCTCAACCCTCCTCACTAGCACACCTTCTAGACCGACCATCCCCTGCCTCCGTACCACCACGCTGACGCCACTCCCTTTCGTGTCCCTGGCCTGCCTGACAACCGCTCCGCCCATCTCTTATTAGACCATTCTCATTGGCAAAAAATGAACCTGGGCTAAGAGAATTTTGGGACAAAAAGAAAATAAAAATAATGGAAAACACTCCCAAACAATGAACCGCGTTTCAGAATAGCCCTTATAAACCTCATTGCTGCCCTTATTTTTAGCTAGCCACATGGCATCCTCCTATTAGTGATTCATTTTATTAAAAAAAAAACAAAGAAGCAACCAACCATTGTGTGCCAAATGGACATGTTCCTAGCAACCCCTCTCTCCTATGACACGGCCAATTCTGATTGGTTACTGGTAAATTATAGTCGTTGCATTTTTATAACGGCCATATCTTTAAAATTACAAATTTTAAAAAAAAAAAATTACACCAACAGCTCTATTTTTTCATTCTCTATAAATAGAGTACACATTTGATATACTTTGGTACTCATCCTAATATTCTCTATTTTCCATCTAAATTCTTTTTTATATATCCCAAAATATCATATAGAAAATCACAAATTCGAAATTCACTTATTTATTAAAATATTATCCTAATATTCACAAAAAAAAACTAATATGGATAATGATTTCATGAATTTATTAAATTCCCAAGAAAATTCAAATCCTCCACAAAATTTTTCATATCATCCAAATAATACATATTTTCTAAATGATCCAAACTCACAAAATAATTCACAATTTGATTATACTCCAAATTATGTAGAGTCAACTCAATTATCTCCTTCTCCCTCTAATAATAATAATAATAATAAAAATAAAAAAAAACAACAAAGAGAGGAGAAAGTCACGTGTGGCGAGAGAGAAGATGAAGCTCTTATATCAGCATGGGGTATCATCATCGGTGATCCAATTTAAGGCAAGAATAAAAAAGATCAGATCAGATGGGGAAAGGTCTGGGAGCTATACGAGCTATCTCGGGTTGAAAATCCAGATGAAATTGGCATTAGAAATACAGAGGCTTTAAGGTGTCGTTTTAAAAAACTTAGTGAGCATGCAAGTAAGTGGCTTGAATGCTTTAAAACAGTTCTTAATCGAGGGCATAAGAGTGGAACCAATGATGCATATGTCGAGTCTGAAGCTCAAAAACTCTATCGAGATGAGAATAAGAATCTAAATTATGGTGGGTTAAGTTTTTATAAAAATGTTATGAGCAAGTATCGGAGGTGGAGCTTACAACGAACATAGATTAACTGGAATGAGCAACCCATTTCACGGAGTGATGGAAGCTCAAAAAGATCAAGGGTGGATGTAAGTGATGAGCCAAATGTAGATAATGATGAAACAATTCCTGAAACCCCACACAATGTCTATGTTGGTGAAACAATTCATTGTCCAGAGGGTAGAGAGGCCGCAAAAAAGAAACGAAGAGGTAAATCGGTATGTTCTGAATCTTCTATTAATCCTCAATTGTCTATACAGCTTAATGGTATGCAAATTGCAAGAGAAGAAGGAAATAATATTATGAAAGATAGACTGGACTTTGAGAGAGACAAGCTCCGTTTGGAAAGCGAAACGGAGAGAATGAAAGCTGAGATGGCGATAGTTAACACTTTATTGGGCAGACAAGACTTGACCCCCGCTGAAGAGCGCACGAAAAATTATCTTATGAATAAATATTGGCCAAGTAATAACTAAGTTTATCACAGGTAGTAGTAATAAGTGTATCTTAATTGATATTAACTAAGTGTATTTGTTTTAACGTAATTTTTATATTTGTTTTAGTGTAATTTTTTTTGTATTTTTTTTTACTGCTACTTTTATATTTTTTTAATGTAATATTTCATTTGTTTTAATGTAATTTTTCATGTATTAGTAATTGTACGCAGAAATAAAATATAAGTTGTCTACATCAATTATTAGCTAGTTAAATAATATATGAATTGTCTACATCTACTATTTATCTTAGAGCAATCATATTGAATTGTCTACATCAAATACATGTTATCTTTTCAGATTCATTTGCATCCACACATCATCTGATATTATTTCTTTAAGTACTCACTCTTTATTTATCTTACTCATATCTTATTCTTCTTCATATCTTCAATCTCAAAAAATAATTTTAAGAATAAAAAATTTGTCACTCCCTTCATGTCTTCAAATGAAAACTCAAATGATTCAAGTGATAGATCCAACACTTGGCAACAAGAATTAGCTACATATGAAAGTTTGGATGATTTTACTCAATGACATGCACAAAATATGCAATTAGATCGCTTGCTAGAAAATGCTTTAATTTCTTCACCAAATTTATTCCTACAACAATCAAATCCCACTCTTAGAGCTCGTAGGCAATATATTGATAGAAATCGTGAAAATGGTCATGAACGTTTGTTTAATGACTATTTTTCTGATAATCCAGTGTATCCTGAGAATATATTTCGACGTAGATTTCGCATGCACAAACATGTATGTCTTCGTTTAGTTGATGTTGTTACAGCGGGTGATCAATATTTTCAACAAAGACCAGATGCAACTGGTAGACTTGGTTTTTCACCATTACAAAAATGCACTGCTGCGTTAAGGGTCTTAGCTTACGGGACATCAAGTGATTCAATCGATGAGTATATGCGCATGAGCGAAACTGTAGTGAGGGATTGTGTCATACACTTTGTTGAAGGTGTGATCTCTAACTTCGGTGGAGTATATTTGCGAAGACCCAACGAACAAGATATAACAAGGTTACTTGAAGTTGGGAAGATGCGTGGATTTCCTGGAATGATGGGTAGCATTGATTGTATGCATTGGGAGTGGAAGAATTGTCCAACTGCATGGGCTGGACAATTTGCTGGAAGAAGTGGTAAGACGATAATTATTTTGGAAGCTGTTGCATCATATGATTTGTGGATATGGCATGCATTCTTTGGCACACCAGGTACTTGTAATGATATTAATGTGCTTCAACGATCCTCTGTTTTTAATGATGTTTTAGAAGGTCGAGCACCAAAAGTCAATTTTGAGGTAAATGGCCATAACTATAATATGGGATATTATCTTACTGATGGTATCTATCCTTCATGGGCCACATTTGTAAAATCAATTACTGCTCCTCAAGTTCATAAACACAAGTTATTTGCTCAACATCAAGAATCTGTTAGAAAAGATGTGGAACGTGCATTTGGAGTTTTACAAGCTCAATTTGCCTTTATCAAACGTCCTTGCCTTATTTGGGATGAAAATTTGATGGGTAAAATTCTCATGGCTTGTATTATTATTCATAATATGATAGTTTAGGATGAAAGAGACACATATCAAAATCAGTATGAGACAATTGAATTTAACGAAGATCAACCAATTGGTAATGGAGTGGAAGAAGATGATAATGAGCCTTTGATATACTCCACTGGAGGTTCAATTAGCCTAGAAAGTTATATGAAAAATCGATCACAGCTCCGCAGTAGAGAAATTCATAACAATCTAAAAAATGATCTGATTCAGCATATAACACAAAAGTTTGGTAATCGTGAGTGAAAATGTAATTTTGCAGTGTTTATTACATTTTTTTATTTTGTTCATGGTTTAATATGTTTTTAATGTATTCGAATTGTTATCTTTGTTTTTTTATTACAACTTTTAATGTATTTTAGTTTAGGGCAAAATAATAAAAAAAAATAATTTTCGAGTTTTATATTATATTTATAATATTCGTAAATATTATTTATTATCATATATATATAAAAGTATTAATAATTAAAAAAATAATATATAATGGGGTATACCAAAAAAGTAGGAGAGAAGTTGGGTTATGGTAGATGAACCTAGGGCTTGATGGGGGTTAAAAATATAAGGTAGGTTTTGTAATTAGGTTTGAGGAAAAAAAGTAATATTTTAATAATGAACCTAGGGCTAAATGAACCACTAATGGGGATGGTCTTACCTCTTCCGCCACACACTCAGCCATCCCAACCACCCCTATTATAATCCTTATAACCTTAATATTATATATCAACCCTAATTTAATTTCCATCTATTTAACTTGAAATAAAAAAATTAATTTATAAATAAGTAATTGGATTGATAAATGAGTAATTAATAATAATTTAAGTTCCATCTATTTTATTGACATGAGAACATTACAATCTATAAATGAGTAATTGTATGGAGATTTGATTAATTTTGAAAGGGAGAGTAAAGAGAGATTTTGTTTTAAGATCAAGGGTAAGGTATGGAATAATTGTGACAAAATGTCCATGAAAGAGTAATCTTTGTCCATGAAAGAGCAATTACGTAATTTTATGCTAATAAAGATTTATTTAATTTTTTAAAGTAAATCATTAATTATATATATTTAATTTCTCATACAGCTCAAAAGGAACCAAACACGGGTATATCATGAATCAAGTTCTACTGCGGGATCTTGTTTGATTTATCATTATGAATGCTATAAGAATATTAAAATTTTATAGTTTTAATAATGTGTAACTAAAGATATAATTAAGTTGTTCATGTGGGATCTTATTTGATTCATTGTTTTATTTGTAGTTAATTTGGTTGTCGTATTTTGATATAAATCGATGGAAGGGAAAATCTACATTTTTCCTAAATAAAAATGAAAATTAGACAATTAATTTGAAAAAAAAATCAAGAGAAAATTAAATGTCGAGGAAACCGATAAAGGAATAAGCCCGGGATTAACTTTGAAACATAATTCAATGGATTCAGGATAAAATTAATCGTTGTAGAGAGTAAATTGTTACTTTGGCGCGTTACAATAGTAGAGCATATGTCATTGTTGTGTCATAAATAGCAGTTGATCTCATTGAAGACGGGGCGATATTGTTTTCAATAAAGACAGTTGGATCTCCTTCATAAGGAGGCAAGTGGGTATCCCCACTCAAACTTCTCCTGTGAGAAAATTCGATCCGTTTTCATTGAGCACGGATATGAGTATATGACTCATCTTCAATGAGAATTTGTTTTGTAAATTATCTACACTGAGCTCACATGTTGAATAAAGATTCTCAAACTTGAATTTCTCGTTAATCCATAAGATTCAGCAATTCCCGTGCATTGCACAAAGTATAGAACTAGTTTAAGTCTAATTTTGAATCGAGGTAGCATTAAAACGGACACGTATACAGACACGACACGAACACGTGAGACGACATCCCATAAAATTTAGGACACGGGACACGTTATTTAAATTTAATAAAATATACTCCTTCTATTCAACTCCAAATCCAACATTTTTTTTGACATTATTCATAATGAAGAGAATCTATACGATTTCTTGCAATATGTAAGATAGAATATGATCATGTGATATCTTGTTTGATTTGTCCTTATAAGTACAATGTGAATATCAAATTTTATTTTAAATGTAAAACTCGAGATATTTTTTTTTTTTTTTTTTGGCAACGGTAAAGAATATTTCATTACACAGTACTAACATGACTCTCCAAGTCATGTTTTATTAATACATTATTTGAATAAGAAAATACACTAAGGATGGGATTAACAAGCAACGAAAGCTTCTTGAAGGGACGATTGGAGTTGGCCACTTGAGGAAACATTTCTTTTCTTTGTAAAACTCGAGATATTTACGTTACAATTCGTGCATTGACAAACGTGTAAAAAAGAAATGTTGTGTTTGGAATTAAATAGTGAGAATATATTTTATATAGTTATAAACGTTCAAGTTTATTTTGGTAAAAGTATTTGATATTAAATTTAAGTAAGTTTAGGTAAAATTTAGCCTTGACTATAACTCATTTATACTTTCCAACCAAATCCATTTTCTAATCAATCTCTTTTGACAACTCATTTTTCGTCTAAAGAACATCATTCACCTCAAATGATATCCAAATACCATGGACACACGTCGGACACGTGCCCATATGAATCAAGAAAGTTAGACACAACTTTAAAGGTTACACGTCCCCTGTCCCCTTAAATAAGTAGTTTCACAAATTCTCATTAAAGACGAGCACTATCCATCTTAAGTTTAAGACGGGTCAAATAACTACTTCGTATTACTTTTATAAATAAAAGCAAAACAACATGCCTAAATATTAGCAAAAGAGTAGTTATAAACTTAAGAGGAAACCACGAGTCCCCCGTGTGCAGGTACCGCAAGGCGCAAATACAAGTAAGAAACTACTCCGTAACAAATAATGCCACGAGTCCCACGAGTACCCCATTTTAACACATCTATTCTTCTCAAACAATAATCAACACCATTTATATTAAATTTTTAAAAGAATGTTGTTTATAAACCCATCTTTTGTAGGAGTACATCTCATTATCTCAATACAATCTAAAAACCAACACCCAAAATATAGTGACCCAAAAAGAAAGAAGCATGAAGGAGTATGCAGCTTACATTGGAGGTGGAATTGCATGCATAATAATAGTAAGATGGATACTAAATACAATGAAATGGGTTTGGTTTGAACCTAAAAGGTTAGAAAAATGCCTTAGAAAACAAGGGCTTCAAGGGAATTCTTACAAGTTTTTATTTGGAGATATGAAGGAAAGTTCTATGTTACGTTATCAAGCTATGTCAAAGCCTATGTCTATGCCCTTTGATCATAATTATTTCCCTCGTATTAATCCTTTTGTTCATCAACTTTTCGATAAATACGGTTTGTTGCTCTTCCTTTTTTTCCTGCATTTTCTAATATTTACAAAGGCCTGACCCACGAACCCGCCTAAAACCTGCCAACACATTGCATGAATGCAGGTACAAACTGTTTCATGTGGCTGGGACCAGCGCCGACAGTACACATTGGAGAGCCAGAGTTAGTAAGGGAAGTTTTCAATCGGATGCACGAATTTCAGAAGCCCAAAACGAACCCTTTGTCTGCTTTACTTGCCACCGGTCTTGTTAGCTACGAAGGCGACAAATGGGCCAAGCACCGCCGCCTCATTAACCCTTCTTTTCATGTCGAAAAACTCAAGGTATCAATTCATTATTACTCCTCTTAATTATGGTTAAGTAGTTCAAATTCTTGATAATCTTGCCTACTTTCTTTTTCTAATTATTCGGCATATCTTACCTATTTCCTTATTTGGTAAGTTTTGCGTGGTGCAAATTATTACTTGTGGGATATTAGTTTGTATTGTGTGGCCCAAATTCACATACAAATTTTAATCTTTCACATATTCTTTTACAATTATAGCCTTTATTTTCATTTTTCATCTCCCCATCCAATTGGTTTTTTCTCTCTTCTCTCATCTACCTTCATCACTAACCCTACCTCAATTGAGCGGCTCCGGTAAGTCCCGTCGCCAGCATCGCCACTGACATCGCTCTTGTCAAACTCCGCCTTGTAGTCAGCCTATCCCATCCCCACAATAATTAATTAATATTATAAAAAGAAAAAAAATTAAGACAAAACAACAAAAACAACAAAACAAAAAAAAAGTACGACAATTGTGACAGCACATCTCCTCTAGTTACCGAGGAGTAAGGTCCTGTTCTTTTCAGCTTAATTTCAGCTCGGCTCTATTTAACAGAGTTTAGTTTAGCTTTAACTAGTTCTATTCAACTCATCTCTTCACAAAATTAAGTCTTACTTCAACTTCATTCACTTCAAGTCGTCTCCATTCAATTTAGTTCAATTAAACTCACATTCATTTAACTCAGTTCAGCTCATTTCAGCCGAAAAGAACAGGGCCTAAGTGTTACTTTTAACTTTTGGCATGTAGGGTAGATATATATTTGACATTAAGGGACAAGTGGTGGATTAAGACTAGTGTAGAGAGTGGGCCGTGCCGTGTCGGCCCGACCACCCCTACACGCTGCCGCAGCCCAACAATTGGCACGGGTAAATCGGGCTCGTGCCGTGCCTGGCCTGTGGGCTCGGTTGTGTCTGACCCGGGCCGACCCATGTAATTTTTTTTTATTAAAAAAGTTGATTTTTTAAATAAAAAATTATGAATAATGAATAATAAATAATATTAATAATGATTTTAATATATAAGTTATTAGTTACATAATTAATAATGTGCATTCAAGTATTCAACTAAATATTAATGTACTTAATTATAAATTTAGATGAGACAATCGTTCAAATAAGTAGCTCGATCTTTTATTATAAAACGATAAAACAATGATTAGTCTTTCAAAAACATCTAAAGTTACATAGAGATAAGAAAAAAAATACTCTACAAATTACAAGAGTATCAAATATAATATGCAACTATGCATTTGACTCGGTGCTTGTTTGGTCATAATCATTTTTCGCTTTCATTGTCGACTTCATTTTGCCTTCGTTTCTCGGCATCCATCCAATCCTTATAACACACTAATATTTTAAGTGTATCGGATCTTAGAGGAGTTCGTTTATCATCCAATACTCTATTTGCCCCACTGAAACAACTTTCGGAGGCGACGACAGACACTTGAATGCTTTAGAAGTCCCTTGCTATTGCCGACATCACCGGAAGCGATCTTCTTTGATTTCGCCACCATTGCAAAAGATCAAGGTTGTTGACCTTCTCTTCTAAAATACCTCGCAAGTAATCGTAACTAATATACATTTGATTCTCGGCCAAATTGGATGCTGGGGTAGCTTATTGTCGATTCGGTTGTAATGAACTCATCAATCCTTTAAGAGCGTTCAAGCTCCCTCCTCGAAAACCGCCACCGCTACTATTATCTGAACTAGAACGGGAAGAAATACGGGTGAAATTACCAAAAAACAGACCTATAATGGTTATATACAATAAAAAAATCACTTCTAACATTTTCTTTATATACATCTTTGTTAAACGGTAAACCCAATAGACACTTGTAAGCACCAACTAACTGTATTGTTTCATAAAATTTCCACCTCGGGCCTAAAATCATAGAAAAAACAAAAACATAAGGAATGTGGACCAATACTTGCACCACTCTTCCTCCATTTTTTGAAGAAACGAGTTAAACAAAGGGTTACTACGATAATTTTTAAAAATTTGTGCAATAGGAATAATATTATCGATAAAATAAGGAGCGATAGGTTTATATACATGCGAGAAAGAGAGAGTTGCATTTTTAAAAGCACCTAATAAATCAATATACATTGTTATTTTTTGCCAATCCTCTTCAAATAACATGTTATCGGGAAAGGCACGGTTCCAAAAAACAGTAAGAGGTTCTTAATAAGGTATCATAGTACTCAACATAATGTACATAGAATTCCACCTAGTATTATTTTCCTCGGGTAATTTTCTATATTCATATCCATTTGATTTACAAAATTCACGCCATTGTTGACGTCTCCACCTTGTCATATTAAAATACATAGCAATATTTTTAAATTTCTCATGATAACTTTTAATGCCTTTAAGTCCATCTTTAACACATAAGTTTAAAACATGACAAACACATCTAACATGCAACAAATCACCATTTAAAAGAACTTCATTTAAAATAGTTTTTAACATATTAACAACGGAAGTCATGGTAGATGCATTATGAAAAGTACAAGTTAAAATTTTAGATGCAAGTCCATATTCATTAATACCGTTCATTATAATTGCATGATAATTAGCGGCGTTACGAGGGTGTTCTAATTTAGCAAAATCAATAACCCGTTTTGTAAAGTTTAGTTGTCATCCAACAAATGAGCGGTAATGCAAATATACGAATTGTCGACGCTAGAATCCCAACCATCAGCTGTTATACTAAATTTACATTTACTTTTTTCAAATTCAGATATAAGGTGTTGTTGTGCCGTATAAAATTGCACCATACCATTATTTCTAACTACCCTCCTACTCGTTTCTTTGTGGAGAGGTTGATTTTTTCTAACACAATCATTAAAAGCTGGGTGTTCAACAAGTGCAAACGGTTTTTCCGTTTGAATTATCATTATAGTAAAATGTTCGGCACATTCATCATAATTATAAGTGTGTGATTGATAATCGGGTTTAGTCATCAGGACATCTTTTACATTTCCTAAAGTGTCGAAGTAAGTGACCAGTACCATTTTTACTATCATAACTAAATATCGTATCACAATGTCTGCATTTGGCGACTGGGTTATTAATATCAGCACATTTGAAAAAATGTGGCCACGTTAGACTAGCTTTATATTTGTTTTTTCTATTTCAAGCATTTGTTCATCGGTCATCCATGTTAGTACGGCTTGTTCGGTTGCTAGGGGTTGACCTTCTATATGGGGTGGCACTGACTCAAGAGATGACTCATCACCAAATGAGGTATGTTGTGATTGTGGTCTAAACCCCTCGGGAATAAAAGTTGGTCGAGTAGGCATAAACAGAAATGTAGTCGTTGTCAGTCCGGAAAAAGGTACATTTTCAAAT
The DNA here is from genome assembly GCA_022085475.1 of Heliosperma pusillum. NCBI lineage: Eukaryota > Viridiplantae > Streptophyta > Magnoliopsida > Caryophyllales > Caryophyllaceae > Heliosperma > Heliosperma pusillum. The sequence continues at coordinate 28,853 of JAIUZE010001436.1, read as the reverse complement.
ATGGTTTTACAATATATAAATTAGTCGGGGTCATTAAGCGGGGTTCGCTCGATTGGCCTATACCAAAAGTTGGTTGGCCGGTCCATTGCATGTTTTGCAATTGTGACGAGGTGAAACCCATCCATTGGTTCATGTTAAATGGTGCGGGAGTCGAGATTTCGGGTACGAGGTTTCTTGTTGGAGATTCCGACTCACTATTTATATGACGTGACCTCTTAGATGTGTCTTATAACTTTTGTGAATCCATAATTACGATTTATTTTTTAAAAGATAATTTTTAAAATGTAATACAATTAATTAACTAAATTAATAAAAATAACTATAAAAACAATTAATAAAAAGTAGAGTTAGAAAATGCAAACAAAGCTTCCGGAATTTGGAATTCGGGATGAATTATTGAAGCCTTGCTTGAACCCGATGTAACAACTTGATTAATATAAACCCGAATCTACAAAGCCCAATTAACTAATTATAATGTATAAGACTTTTATATTTATGAATTCTAGTAATAAGAGGTAATTAGGAAAGGGTAAGAGAATCAAACACTATAATTTCCTTAGTTGGTGTTTGTTTGAGCATTTTTTCCATTCCCTTTCCCCACTTTCAAGGGTGAGATTACCCATTATCCCCTAAACTGATTCACCAGCCCCCCCAAGGGTATCAATTTCCTTTCCATGCTAATCACTCCTCCCACTACATACACTACCTATGCCCACCGTCAACACCACAACCCACCCCATCTCCCACCGCCACCAACACAGACTCTGACGGCAGCCTCCGACCAACACCGACGACCACTCCCCTAACACCGTCGAAACCACCACCTACCAACCCGAAACATCCCCAACCCCCAAAACTCAAAACTGACACCCTTAAGGCCTTAACGCCTGAAAAACTCCCCCAAGCCCACGAAGCTCCCTCCCCTAGCGTCTTAAATACCAGATGTGGTGTTTACGAGGCTAGCAGAGGTATTTTCGTGGGTGGGCGTGGGTTTTCGGTTTTCGACAAGAAATGCACCGGGGTGGAGCTCCGACGTCGAGGAGAGGACGGTGGCGCGTCAATGGCGTCACGGTGGCGCATCGATTGGTGATGGTTGTGGTGTGGGAGAGTGTGGTTCATGGTGTTGGCAGTGGTGTAGGTGGTGGATATGGTGGGGCTTGTTGATAAGTATGTTGTTTCCCTTTCTTGCTAATTTTCATCCAAACATGTTAGGATGAAATGGGTAATCCCTCTCATTTCCCCTTCATTACCTTTCCTGTATCTATTTCCTTTCCCTATTTAGACGATCTTTATTTATTTTCCTATTTTAATATAATTTCATATTTAACATTTACCTTTAGATTTTTTGGTGATAATAAATCCGTTCTCTTTAAGATAAGTCGTAAAGATATGCTATTAAATAAAATATTAAAGCAGTATCATTAGTTTGTGTAAAAAAAAAATCAAAAAAAATATATGTTTCATGTCATTGCTTAAATCTCTTTATTATTTCATTGTTTTAATTTTTTTTTCTTCAAATTAACATACAATGACGAGAAGTCGAGAAACGTTAAAAAATAATAAATTGTCAACTCACGATCTATAAATAATATACGAAGTACTATAAAAGGCAAACTTCTATAAATACCGTGCATTTGCACGAGTTCTATACTAGTTTTAATTAATCAAATTGTTGTAATCCTAACACTTAGTCTAACCCTAATTAACAGTAATTTTTAAGCATAAATTTAATAATTTCAGAAAAAATGTATAATTCATTGTTCAAGTTTATTAGATTCGGTTTTAGGTTAGATGTATATATCAGTTAATTTGATTGTGTTTAAGAAAAAGAGGGATTATGCTTAGGAGAGGGGTATGATATGGAAACATTATGAAAAAGTGTATGTGAAAAAGTAAAATTCGTATGTGAAAAAGTAATTTCGAAAAAAAAAGGAGGATTATAGGGAATATGAGGGAGTATATGCCAACTAAATAATATTGACTACCTCATCGAATTTTGATGATATATTGTATTTTAGTGAAATTGATCTAATGTAAGCCAATTATTTTGTAGCTTATGATTCCTGCATTTCGCGAGAGCATTGTGGGAGTGGTCAAACAGTGGGAGAAGAAAGTCCCTGAAAATGGATGTGCTGAGTTAGATATATGGCCGGATCTTACTAGTTTAACCGGAGATGTTATCTCAAGGGCGGCGTTTGGCAGTATCTATGGCGATGGAAGACGGATTTTTGAGCTCCTATCGGTCCAGAAAGAACTCGTTTTAAGTCTGCTCAAGTACTCTTATATCCCTGGATATTCGTACGTTCCTCTCTTACACCCCCATAAACTTGGTTAATATTTGCTGATAGATGTAGGAATTTGCAATTCCAAATTTTTTTATACAATGCATTAATCTTCAGTCACGAATGAATGTTATATAGATATTTCCCAACAGAGGGAAACAAGAAAATGAAGGAAGTGAACAACGAGATACAAAGGCTACTAGAAAACGTGATTCAAAACAGGAAGAAAGCGATGGAAGCCGGAGAAGCAGCAAAGGATGATTTGTTGGGGTTGCTGATGGATTCCAATTACAAAGAGAGTTTACTTGAAGGCAACGGTAAAACCAAACAATTAATCATGAGTTTCCAGGATCTTATTGATGAGTGTAAGCTCTTCTTCTTAGCTGGGCATGAGACGACCGCAGTGTTACTCGTGTGGACTATGATTATGCTGTGTAAGCATCAAGATTGGCAAACCAAAGCTCGAGAAGAAGTTTTGGGTACTTTTGGCATGGAAGAACCTGCTAATTATGATGCCATCAACCGTCTCAAGATTGTAAGTGTCGCCTACATGTCAAATTTGCGTTATTAATCGTGTAAAATGTTCTAATAAAAAACAAATTATGTGCTAATGTCGCTGATTGACGTGCTCTTTGTTTTTGAATACCATAGGTTACAATGATACTAAATGAAGTGCTGAGATTGTACCCTCCAGTCATCACCACTACCCGAAAACTATTCAATGGCGAAGCAAAGATTGGAAACTTGGTGATACCATCTGGTGTCGGAATCTCATTATTAACAGTCCAAGCTAACCGTGATCCCAAAGTGTGGGGCGAGGACGCTGACGAGTTTAAACCAGATAGATTCGCAGAAGGGCTAGTGAAGGCAACTAAGGGTAATGTTGCATTCTTCCCCTTCGGATGGGGCCCAAGGATTTGCATCGGCCAAAACTTTGCACTCACCGAGTCTAAGATGGCCATAGCTATGATTTTGCAGCGCTTTACTTTCGAGTTCTCACCAAGTTATACTCATGCTCCGTCTGGCCTTATTACTCTTAACCCACAATACGGTGCTCCTCTCATTTTTCGAAGGCGTTAAGTGCATGTTTGATTGATTGAAGGTAATCTAGGGACAATGTAGTTGTATCATTGTATGATATTGTACTACTTGGTAATACTTGTTGAAAGTATAAAGCCTACAGTTCAAAACTCCATCAGGTGTTAGTACATGAGTTTGAACTGTCACTCATGTAATAATGGCATTAACGTCCTCCGGGTTTTTAAATAGGCTTATTTTATTGTGTCTGTTCAATTCAATAATACTAGTTTTAAATCCGTGCAAATTGCACGGGTTTGTATTTCAGATTTTGTTATTATCAATATTTTTCTATAAGCAAATTGCACGGGTTTGTATTTCAGATTTTGTTATTATCAATATTTTTCTATAAGACTGTTTCTCAATAGTGTTTATGTAAGATCTCTCACATGATAGAGGTAGTTATGATACGAAAATTACTCAAAGAATAAGATTCGTTAACTTGCAGCGGAAACAGACTATGTAACAGTCGTGCAGACTGTTGCTTTTCGTTGAAACTGGAACAAGTAACAGTGATAAGAACTGTGATATGGAAACACACGGATGTAACAGTCTGGATGACTGTTGCAACGAACAGAAACACACGAACAAACAAGAACACGAACAAAGGATATTTGCTCAATCTAGACCTATAGATTGAACAATGGTGATTGATACTCAAGACCTATTGAATATCAATCGAGCTAAAGTTTGAAAACGAGTCAAACTATAACCAGATTTTGGAACGAAAACGCGTCGAACCGAATAACACAATTGCAAGGCAAAAGTTGAGTTTTTCTTATTGTGATTGAATTAATAAAACTGAATACAAGACCCTCTATTTATACTAACTATTAACCTACCTAGCTGCCTTATTTTAATCTAACCAGAATTAGGAAATAAACTAGACTCCTAAATAAACAAGGAAATAAAATACTACTATGACAATTAGGAAAACTAATAATACCGGTTTTAGGAAACCCTTTATTCAGCGTAATAATAATAATAATAATATCTTATTTGATTCCTACTCCGAGCTAAATTAAAAATCTGCGAGCCTTGTTGAACTTTGTAACAGTCCCTACGACTGTTGCTTCGGTCAACACTGAGCATCTCATCATTTTTGGATCAAGTTATCACCTTAATACTTGCATTATGTAAAAAAAAAAAGTTAGATTCTAGTGTAGTTAATGACATGTCTTACAAATCTTGAATGATACGCTCTCAAAAGACATATTTTGCGTGTAAAATCTTGTGTTCTTGTATTAGGTAAATGTTCAGGTTGATTGTTACCCTATCCAAAATTTATAGTTGTATCATGTTATATACTCGTATAATGTATATAAATGATTTTAAAAATATTATCATATAATACAATCATTAGAATATTATGTTATATGTCTTGAGATTTCTTTAAATGTATTTGTTAGAAAATTATAAGAATACATGGGATTAGGTAAGCCCCTCATATTTTATAATATGTTCTAAACTATTCTAAATATTTATGAATCCAAATACTTACCCAACAAAATGGAGGAATAAATTGACACATGATTTGATAAAGCAAGTTTATTTCGTAATATGGCCTCGTGAAAGAGTATATTTTGTATGTACATTCATATTTCAAAATAATGGTTAGCCCAATTATCAATGTATTACAACTAAACATGTCAAGACTTGACCCGTTATTGTAAACACACTTACTCGACCCATTTTTTTCAAGTTAAAGACCCGTTAATCTTGATTCTCAACCCAATTGATTCAAACTTGAAATGACCCGTTATTTTAGGGTCTCAACCTGCCCGACCCGGCTCGACCAGTTGGGTCAATAAAAATCAAAAATTTTAAAATTTTAATATCAATACTCTCTAATTTTCTGTTTTCTTATATGTTGCTTTTTCGTAGTCTCCAACACAAAACTTTTTCAGTTTTTTCAAATAATATTTCGTGAATGATTGTTTGAAATAATAAATGTAAATATTTTAGTTATATGTATTATTAATTTTATTCTCAATATATTTACAATCAAAATTTGGTGGTTTTGGCCCTCAAAAAGCAAATGTGAAAAAAATAGGAAAGTCTAAGTTGTATATAATATATGAAATAATAAAAAAAAAGTAATAGAAAAAACAATTTTACACGCCTTTTATAACATTTTAGTAATAAAACTTATTAAAATAATTTCATTTTTTATAAGTGTTTTAATATAAGTACGATAAATAAAGTAATTTGCATGGATTTGTTATATTAAGGTCCTATTTTAAATGCGATATAAGTATGATACGTAAATTAGAGTCTCGTATTTCAGGTACACGAACTAATTTTGAGATATTATTAACTATACGAAAATAATCCATCTTAAACAACTAATGGCTACATAAAATTACCCATATTCCATAAATAGGTCTTATATAAAACAGATATATCCATGTTAAGAAATAAAACGGTTCAACTAATACCCCACTTGCATAGTTGAGATAAATCTTTCGGCAATTTCAATACATTCCTACTTTTGTATTATGCCTAATACTTGGCATGTCTTAATGTTATGACACATATGCTCGTTTTTAATGAGCTTAAAACGGATAATTAGCTTAAAACAGGTAAAATACATACTAATCTTCCACTTGTTATCTACTCCGAATATACCAAAATATTGTTTTTAATACCACCATTTGGTATTAACCCGTCTTAGGATATTATCTCTATTAAGACTTACTAAATTCCATAAGCCCATAATAATCGGTCAAATATTCTCATTAGAGACGGATACTATTTGTCACATGTTGAAGACGGGTCAAATATTATGAGTAAGACGAAAAGACAGTTCTTAGCACTAATAAATTGTTTGTCTCATCAACTCAAATGGATAATATAATATTTGATCTGTTTTATTCGTAAGATGAATAGATCCGATTTATGGGAGACCTATTGTTAATTTGTTATAACTCTAGGCTCTCTACATCTGAGTATCTGACTAATATAATCTAATATTTAATTTCAAAACATAAACCTACCTACCACTCACCAGTCACCGCCACTCCTACTCTCTCACCATTTTTTTTCTATTTTCAATTATTCAAAATTTATCTTCCTTATCTTTTAATCTCTTAATTAATTCATCTTACAAATTAAAATGATTTAACCCTTTTACAAAAAAAATCAAGTGAAGATCAAGTCGTCTTATTTGATTTTTTTTGGTGACTAAGTCTTCTTATTTCTCCAACGTATTATGATGATGTTAAAATGTTAAATGTTATTTTTTGTGTTTAATCGGTTTATAAATGAGGTAAGTATGCATGTGAATGATGTGAATTAATGAGATTTGTTGATTTTGATAGATAATTTTTGTAGTGAATTTGATAGTGGTTTGATCTCTGATCATTTTTTTTTAATAAAAAAAACTTCATTTGATTTCGATACATGTTTATTTAAAGTTAAATGATTTGCAGGCGAATATATAAAGTATGTTTTTTCATGTTGATTTTGATACTTTCATAGATCTGAAAATTTAAAATTATACTGTAGTACTTCATCACTGGCACTAAATTTAAGCGCACTGTTTCTTTTTCATTTTACCGTGTTTAATGTTTAGTATATTTGAAATAATTTTTGTAATTACTATAGTCATGAAATTTAATTATTTGAAATGATTTTTGTAATTATAATGATGTGAATTTTTCTATTTACACAAATTCTCATTTGTGACGGGCACTTTTCGTCACAAGCTTGTGACGGAGCAAATGTGACCATTTTTATGGAAAATGTAACCATTATATAACTGGTAACATTTTATGGATGATTAGTTTTTATCATAAAATGGTAACATTTAGTCCGTCACAAGCTTGTGACCGTCACAAGAGAGACCAACTGTTCTATTTAATATTTGTATTCTTAATACTCTGTATATAAGCCATATTATTAAAGTTGTATTTTGGAATAAAATCATTTCCTAATTGATATCAGATAGTCTGCAATTAATTAGTTTGTAGAAAGTGGTCCTGAAATTAAGGAAACAAAATGGTGTTTTTTGACATTTTGACTTGCAACTACAGGCTGACACATCAGCACTGTGGTTGTTGCTTTCTTAAATAAGGATAAGTATTTAGTGTTTACCCCTGTATTTTTTTTTCAAAGGGACCTCTTTTTCTTTGTAAAATATTTGATCCCGTATAATTCATGGCCGTGAATACGAAACGCGATGATTTTTTTTTTCAAATTGAATGTCTTCACGAGATCTTCGATTTGGAATTTTTTTTTGTAACAATACGAACGTGGTGGAAAGAGTTATGGTTGGTCAAACATTTTTAACCAAATAAACTTTAACCGACTATATCTCATAGCTACGTGTTTATAAAGTAACGATTTTTTTTCAAATTGTTCGTCGTTACGAGAAGTTTAGTTTGAAAAGAAGATTTGTCGTTTTTTGAGTTCGTAAGCAAAAATTAAAGACAATCAAAGTTTTTTAACTCAAAAAGAGGGGTACCATGTAGAATATGAAAAAAAACAAGAGGGTATCATGTAGAACATCCCTTTTAATTTTTTGGCAACAAACACTGTATGTGGCAATTGCTAAAAATTGTATGGGAGCCGGTGAGTTCCTAGATTGGCGGATTCATATTCTTCTAAGGAGGTGTTTGGTTTGGGACGAGAGGGTAGAGACGATCATCGGCTAGCCTGTATCGGGCTTATGTGGTGAATCCAAATCCGGCCATAACAAGCTAAAACAAGCGTTTGGGCTTTTTGGGCCTCCTTGGTATTGTGGTAAATAAATCACTACACTTGTTTTTTAGGGCTGCGAAACATTGTCGACGTTTTTTAAAAGAAAGACAAACACTACTCTTTCCTCTACTTTATCTCTCTATCTTTTCCTATACTCTATCTCTCATCTTTTACACTTTCTCATAAAATCACCCAAAACGTTAAAAAACGAGAATAAAACGTTATAAACAATCGAATTGAAAAACAAACATATAATAAACAAAAAATATAAATTAATGAGATTAAAAACGTTAAAGAACCATCATAAACAAACATATAATAAAAAAATTATAAATTTACGAGAATACAATATAAAATTACGAGATTAAAACGTTATAAACACGCGAAATTTAACATATAAACATCATCAACGTAAAAACACGAAATCTTTTTTAAAAAAAGAAGTCAAACAGACATACCAACGTTCAATCTGAACGTTGATATTCAAGACCAACGTTCTGACCAAACGTTGGTAGTCAATACCAACGTTTAGATTGGACGTTGGAGCCCAATACCAACGTTTGGTCTGAACGTTGGTAGCATACACCAATGTTGATGTAAAATAAACCCACTATTTTACTTTTCAGAATATAAATTTGCAGCGGAATAAGAACAATATAAAAAGATATGGATTAGTCGTGGAAGCTCTCAAGATAAACGACTAAAACTTGAATTAGACATGTACTCTCGCAAGATAACTCGAATAACTCGAAATAAAGGGATATGAATTAGTTAAGACAATCTCGCAAGATCACTAACCTAAGACTTGAATTAATCAAGTGATCTCGCAAGACAACTTGAATAACTCGTTTGTGTAACTTTCAACCTCGCAAGATATCAAGCTAACACGAATTCAACCTCGCAAGGAAGAATAATTCAATAAACTCGTAAGTTTAAAGAAAGGGTTTGTTCGCAAACAAAAAGATATAATCTCAACTCAATTGTATATTAAAAACTCATTACAAAGCTTAGTATTTATACTACTACTACTTAACTTAAACTAACTAGATAGTAATTAGGAAATAATGTGAAAACTACCTTATTTCAGATTAGGAAATAAAATCACCACACTACTTTATTCAAATTAGGAAAATAAGATAATCATATCACTTATTACCTAAAACTAATTAAACTAGGATATGAATTCTTTTGGAAAGAAGCCTTGACGTCTCTTCCTTGGGCGTCAAGTAATTGCAAATCAATGCTGGAGCGGATTAAACAGTCCTAGAGAGTGTTCAGTTACGACTTTGACTGATTTCTTTAATATCTCATTATTTCCAAATGCTCCCGCATCATTCTCCCTTTATTCGAAAAAATTTGCCCTCAAATTTTGAAGATGTTTGAAGCCACCCGGATAAAAAACAATCCTTAAGAATTTTGATGCAAACTTGATCGGAAACATAAAGCTTTTTGCGCACTTCATAGATTTCTCCTTCAACTCTCGTCATCTTCAATATAGTCTTCATTCTTATCCATATCGAATAATTTGAACTTGTAACAAATACCATAAATAATAACCCTATTGTGCCGTGCCATCTTTTCTTATGCTTTCCTTTCTTGTGCTTTCTTTTCTCGTACCTCCCTTTATTGTGCCTTCCATCCCACCACCCTCCATGCACAATTGTAGCACAATCCGAACAATTGATGCTCGAAATAACAAGAATATCACGAGCTTCCATAACAATAGACTTTAATAAGAAAGAATGTTGATAAATCTCACCATATAACTTCTTATCAATGTATTTATCAAGTGGCGATTGATAATTACTCTTGAAATCAAATTCATAATGAGTAATCCCTTGTTTATGAGATTCTTCATAATAAGGCATATCATTGGTATCAATCTCATATTCAAGAATAAAATCAACTTGTATGTGTAATTTGGGAACCACCACTTCTTATTCAAATTCTTCGTCAAAAATAATTTGTAGGTTAGGATCAAATAAAGAAGCATTTTCTATATGAGATTCCTCGTTAAAAGAAGAAAATAATCCATCTTTAATCACACATTTCTCTTGATCATCATCACTTAATGGTTCAAAAATATATGTGACAAACTTGCCTTCGTCCTCTTCTGTTTTATCATTCGGAATCAAAAACTGTTTGTTTGGACAAGGTCAGACATCATCTTCTCTACGTCTTTTACATGTCTCTCTTCTTTTTCCTCGTGAATAACTTCAAAAGTTTCAATTCTCGCCTCTTCTATGTTTTTTGCTTCATAAGTTTGAACTGATTTTTGAAGCTTTTTAAGACTGAATGACAAAGAATCAACTCCTCTTTGTAACTCTTTGCATAATAAATAAAACTGATACTCCTCCCATTCATTCCATGTACGGTTAGGTTTCTTCAAACCCATGTCAACACACAAAAAACATTCAAAGACCGTCTTGGTTTAAGGAAATCAAGAGCCGAAGCTCTGATACCAAGTTGATGTAAAATAAACCCACTATTTTACTTTTCAGAGTATAAATTTGCAGCGGAATAAGAACAATATAAAAAGATATGGATTAGTCATGGAATCTCGCAAGATAAACAACTAAAACTTGAATTAGACAAGTACTCTCGCAAGATAACTCGAATAACTCGAAATAAAGGGATATGAATTAGTTAAGACAATCTCGCAAGATCACTCAACTAAGACTTGAATTAATCAAGTGATCTCGCAAGACAACTTGAATAACTCGTTTGTGTAACTCTCAACCTCGCAAGATATCAAGCGAACACGAATTCAACCCCGCAAGGAAGAATAATTCAATAAACTCGCAAGTTTAAAGAAAGGGTTTGTTCGCAAACAAAAAGATATAATCTCAACTCAATTGTATATTAAAAACTGATTACAAAGCTTAGTATTTATACTACTACTACTTAACTTAAACTAACTAGATAGTAATTAAGAAACAATGTGAAAACTACCTTATTTCAGATTAGGAAATAAGATCACCACACTACTTTATTCAAATTAGGAAAATAAGATAATCATATCACTTATTACCTAAAACTAATTAATCATATCACTTATTACCTAAAACTAATTAAACTAGGATATGAATGCTGGAGCGGATTAAACAGTCCTAGAGAGTGTTCAGTTACGACTCAGACTGATTTCTTTAATATCTCACTATTTCCAAATGCTCCCGCATCATTCTCCCTTTTTTCGAAAAAATTTGCCCTCAAATTTTGAAGACGTTTGAAGCCACCCGGATAAAAAACAATCCTTAAGAATTTTGATGCAAACTTGATCAGAAACATAAAGGTATTTGCGCACTTCATATATTTCTCCTTCAACTCGTCATCTTCAATATAGTCTTCATTCTTATCCATATCGAATAATTCGAACTTGTAACGAGTACCATAGATAATAACCCTATTGTGCCATATTTTTTTATGCTTTCCTTTCTTGTGCTTTCTTTTCTCGTACCTCCTTTTATTGTGCCTTCCATCCCACCACCCTCCATGCACAATTGTAGCACAATCAGAACAATTGATGCTCGAAATAACAAGAATATCACGAGCTTCCATAACAATAGACTTTACACTACTACAAAAACAGGCAATGACAACGGTTAAAAACCGTTGTAATATTAAAAAGCGGACGTTGTTAAAGCCTCCGTTGTTAAAGGTTTTAACAACGGTTCCGATTTAATGAAAATACCGTTGTGAATAGTTTTAACAACGGTACAAAGTCGTTGTTATTACTAGATAACTGTTGTTAAAACGTGTGAATAATTATGGTGGGAAAGATACGAAAACGGTTCTCTTAAATGAAACCGTTGTTAAAGGTATGATTAGTTTTGGTGGGAAATATTATAACAACGCTATTGTTTTTCAAACCCGTTGTGAATATAGTTAATTACAACGGAGTATTTTAAACAAGCCGTTGTGGAAAGCTTTAATAACAACAGGTATATCAGAGTACACCGTTGTTAAAACGTGTGAATAGTTTTGGTGGGAAATATTTAACAACGGTCTGTTTACTAAAACCGTTGTTAAAGGTATGATTAGTTTTGATGGCGTAAAGATTATAACAACGCTTTAATTTTTCAAACCCGTTGTGAATATTGTTAATTACAACGGAGTATAATAAAGAAGCCGTTGTGGAAAGTTTTAATAACAACAGGTATTTTAGAATACACCGTTGTTAAAGGTATGATTAGTTTTGGTGGGAAATATGTTACAACGCTTTTAATGAATTTTGAAAAACCGTTGTTATTATTTTTATTATTGTTTTTGAAAAAATTGTAATTTGTTCCCCTGCCACCAGTGAAAATCCTGCATAAATCAGCAGCAGTAGCAGCAGCACGCATAAACCAATTTCAGAAGCAGCAAAATGATATATCTATATATAAATCAGAGCAATTCATGTACAGAGCAATTCATGTACAGCAGCAGCAAAATGATATATACAACCAAAATGATCTCTTTCAGAGCAATTCATACTTACAACTTGCTCTAATGACTTCTACAAATTAAAGTTCCCTATCTGCTTCCAAAATAATCTAAGTTTCATTTATTCTTTCTTACCATAATGTTCAAGGATGTATTTGCCCCACAAGTCCCTTACCTCGTCTATATTGTGCTTAGTGTACTCAGGGACATGTGGCGTGTTGAGTAAATACTGCGGATAAAACAAATAAAAGACATCGATCAGTAGGGTAACAACAGTATAGGCATACATAGCAACATCGATCATATATAGCAGAAAAGATATCAGCTCTAATGAAAAAAAGTAAATAATAGCTACATTAAACTACTAACTCTTTCTGGAATGCTGATATATCTTCGCCTAATAATCTCCAACATGAAACGACAAACGTAGTATCCACATTGGATGCTATCCGGCTGTTTAGGGACCTATTATTACATAATAAACGAAGAGACGAGAAGGCAATTACCAATTAGTTTAATGCGTAATTAAAAAAGACAGATGTATATGCGTAATTAGTTTAATGCACTTAATTATTAAGGTATTGTATTTGCGCGTACGTACCCCTGTTATCGTAATAAAAGTAGGGCCATCATCAGAATCTTCCGTCGGTTGATCGTCGTTTGCTCTTTTCTTCTCAAAGGCCCTTTAAAAAAGGAAAGAGGCCGAAAGTCACATAAACTTACTTAATAATAATAATTGAAACTTAATATTATGTGCCAAATCAGTATTATAAACTTACTTAATAATCATCTTCTTAAAGGTCTCGGATGGTTGTTTATGCAAAGAGTCCAACCAAAATACTTTCTTCTTGGTCGGATTGATCGCTGCTAGCACCCAATGTCTCCTAGATCGAGAGACACATCATTATTAACAAGCACAACATGCATCATAACCAAACATATAAAAATGCAATTTTATTTGGAATCGTAATATTAATTATATATTACCCGACTTCATTATAAGGGGCAAGAATGAGCTTATTGTTTTTCGCCAATTCCGCAGCAATATAATCTATACGTTCTTCATACGAAAACATCCCGATATGCATAGATAAAACATTTGGGCACAGGAATCCGTATTGAGCAAGTGGATTATTGGTCTCGGGGATCACAACCGAGTTCAAGTACCTACATGACGGTTTTAATTCCGATATTAAAAACACTATATCTTAGTCAGAATATTTGAATACTGCATGATTTAATTTATTAAGAAACTTACTTCATCCAAACATATAGGTGTTGGACATCAATCTCGGCAAGGCCAACCCAAATGGCTAGAATTTCCCAATCCAGCATTGCTTGACGTTCTACCCCTACAATATCATGCTCGAGCGGAATAATTATTAATTGCTCGCTTGCTATGCGTCTCCCAGCCTCCTTTTAAAGGTCCAACATCGTCACCGTTCGTACTTTTTCCATGTAAACGTTCCCATCATATTTAGTACGGGATAGACTCCTGACCTCTTTCAGCTTGGGGAAATGATGCGGTGTGCTACCTTTCACAACCTACATGTGGCTAACTAAATTAAGTTGCTCTTTCAATGATGAGGCGATAGTAGAACTTAAAATATAAAGAGAGTTGATTAAATACCTCATCAAGTTGTTGTTTTGACGAGGTAGTAGAAAGATTATTGTCTATCGAGTTAGACTTATCCATGTTTTTTGTTACCTACAAAACAAAAATATAACATATAAATTTCACTATTTATGAAGGTGATGAACAAAGACAAAAGGCTGGTTAAATTAGATGTATTTTTCTAACCCCGTCTACATTCTGTTGAATTTTTTGATCACGAGGCAGGAAAATGTGGCTATTAGGCCCATGGACAAAACAGTGAACCGCATCTGCCAGAATTAGAAGGTCGTCACGGACTGGGACGGGCAGTTTACGGGTTTCACAGCCCTTCGCGACTACTGTTATCTCCACTTTTGCATGATTCGGCAAGAGTGGTACGCCATGAACCAAGATGGTTTCCGCTGAGTCATTGGGCTTTGGGTATATGATGAAACCCCGGGCAACACGAACCACATCCTTGGATGAAGGATCGGTGAGAAGAACTACCCGCTTGTTTTTGGCCTGAAGATTACACATTATTTACTAAATATCAAAATATAATAGATATCATAAATGATCTATATTGAGTATATAATGTAAAGTTAGTTACAAGTATTTATTGTTGGTGGGTAGGCTATTATACTTGAACATGTCCAGACCAGATATTTCATATGCAGTACAACATCTCAGCCAATTTCTAAGACAGCCTAGGGTACCTCATTTGAATGCTGGCCTACATGTCATCAAATATTTGAAGGGTACTATAAATACAGGGTTGTTCTACAGTGCAGAGTCTGATTTAGCACTGACAGCATATACTGATTATATTTCTCTCAACCCGGTGTTCCATGAGAGAACCAAACACTTGAGTATAGACTGTCACTTTGTGCGTGATAAGCAACAACAAGGGTTTTTGAAAACTCAGCATGTTCTCTCTAGTATTCTTATGATCTAAACCTCTTCTTATATCATCTTCATACTAACTTCTTATATTCTACATACCTCATTATTGTCACCCGTCTTCTCAGCCGGCTCCTCAAGTTGCGTCCCCTTTTCAGAGTTATTTACCTTATAAAATTAATTAACCAATCAAAGGCATGGCTGCTGGAAAGAACAAATGCAGAGGTTCAAAATGGTTAAGTCGTATTTACCTTATCGGCTTGAGGTATCAAAACCTCAGCAGCATTAGGTACCTCACCCGTCTCCTCAAGTTGCGTCCCCTTTTCCGACTCATTTACCTAATAAAATAAACCAATCAAAGGCATGGCTGCTAGAAAGAACAAATGCAGAAAAAAAAAAAGAAGTCATATTTACCTTATCGGCTGGAGGTATTAAAACCTCGACAGCAGTAGGTACCTCACCCATCTTCTCAGCCGTCTCCTCATGTATTGGCAAGGTAGTAGTGTCTGCCTCTTGCACTACCTCACCCTTTTTAATGACATCCTCCATCATCTTCAATTCTTCTTCGGAAGGCTTGCCTCCAGAATTCATCTTCAGTATCACGGAGGCCAATAACTGAACCTGCACGCCCAAAATGTAGAATCAGCATTTTGTTAAAACAATCACATGTGAATTTTAAATGACAATAACAAATGGTACCATGTCAGCCTTCCCCTTATTTTTCTTCTTCTTGTTCGAGCTAGTTGTCCCATAATATTTCGTGACTCCGACATGTAATGGGACGCCCCTCAATCAACCTGGATGCTCGGGACAGCCGATCGCTCTAGCAAGAACGTCGTCACGACCACTCGGAGTGAATTTCCCTTCCGCAACCTCCTTCAGAACATTCTCCTATAATATATTAAATAAACTTAATTTTATTTTTGTTACTAAAATAAATAGATCGTCAGACATACAAGAATTGAACAATAAAGTTATTAAAAACCCGTCTTAATAAAAATAATACTTACTATGTTGGCCAAGACTTCCTTATCATATTCGTTACATGTTCGGGATCCTTTAGGCGTGTGCCCTTCTTTATAAGTTACGTGCCGATTCAAGTCGGTCACACCTTTTGACACCTACACGTTAACTCAAAAATAATATATGTATACATGTATATCAAGTCCAAGTATGAGTAAAAAAATCTAATATATAGATGCTACTTACGAGATTTTCTTCTATCAATCTGTAACCGCCTCGAGAACCATAATATACCCCCCGCTTCTGTGAGATGTTAGCACGATTTCTGGCGCTAACGCTCTTCAAATCATATAAAATCGCAAGTAGATGAGACAATTAGAAAATTATAGATACAAGTAGAGTTTTAGAAAAATGTAACCTGAAACTTTTAGAAAAATGTAACCTTAAGTAGAGTTTTACAAAAATGTAAACATATGACATGGATACTTAACCTGAAACTTTTCAGTAGCTCGTTTCGCCTTATAATTATCCCATTGTTGCTGAGTGATGTTGGGGTACTTTGTCGGTGGGCTCTTATGCATCTGCCCCGTCTCCTTGTCGACATACAAGTGTAATTTGGCAAGGTCACACCTCCACTGCCTTAAGACTGCCGCTGCCTTACGTAATAGATACTTATCATGGCAGTCGGGAATATCGAAAGCTTCCTGCATCATCATCATATATACTAATAAGCGGCTGTCTAATATCATCAATTTATACGAACCTTTATACGGCTTCCTGCCTTATGTAATAGTAACTTCTGCAAAATAAAATGGTGTTTAGCTAAAGAAATTATCATACCTTTATACGGGTCAAGAGTAACTTCTGCAATACAGGATTTATATTCCTGAAATCATCTAAATCAATAGGCGCAAACTGTTTGGTTGTAACTCCAATCCAAGTGGATAAATGGCCAGCATTTGGACCAGTAGGAACACCTTTCACACTTCATTTTAGTTCCATCGGCTTTTTTGCCGCTATAGCTGCAAGGGCTGCAGGGCACTTCGAAGCATCCCTCTCACCAGGCTTATCCCCCTTATCATTGTTTTCTACTCTTTTCCGTTTTTCACCCATGATAATCCTAAAACCCTAAGACCTTCAAAAGAAATGAAATAGTAACAGAACAGAGTCATGCATACAGCGATTCTAAAACCCTAAGACCTTAAAATGAATGAAATAGTAACTGAACAACTAAAGAGTCATGCAGAGATTCTAAAACTATAAAAACTTAGAAAGGAATGAAACTAGATGTTAAAGAGAACGATAAATAAAAAATGAAAACAAAAAGATGAACTTCAATCTTAAAACCCTAAAGACAAAACACAAAAATTACCTGATAATGAAAATGAAAACAGGATGATGATAAAGAGAACGAGGAGGATGATGATCAAGAGAACGAGGAGGATGATGATGATAATAAACAAAAAGATTTGTGTTGTAAACGAGGATGATTGTAAACGAGGAGGATGATGATGATAATGTACGTGATTGTAAATTATTTGTGTGTTTAATTTACTCTATAGGATTGTAAATTATTTTTTATTAAGAGAAACTATTGACAACGGTTATACTAAAAACCACCGTTGTTATAGAGTAATGACAACGGTTAAATAACACCCGTTGTTGAAAGTAATAACACTATGACAACGGTTTCTTTAATATGACCCGTTGTTGAAAGTAATAACAACGGTGGTATTATAAAGAACCGTTTTTATAGATTATGTGTTTTTTTTTTAATTTTTCAGATACGCGCGCGGTATTAAAATTTGAGGCACGAAAATAAATTCATTAATTACGTTTAATTTATTTAACTTTGCTCTAAATTTAATTTAATTTATTTAACTTTACTCTAAATTTGTATATTATAAGCGCAAGTTACGTTTAATTATTAGCTCGGATCGGGTTTGGCCTGGGAATCAATTCCGATCGGGTTAGATTCGGTGGGTTTGTAATTAATAACTTTATCGATCGAGTTATTATTAGTTTGGGTCGGGGAGGGTCCTTTCGGCTTTCGTGTCTGTTTCGGGAATGTTTATAATTGGGCGGGTCGTCGATAATTTCCGGGTCAAGCGGATGTGGTTTATATATATCGAGTCTAGTGATTCTCGAATCGGGTCATTTTCTTTTTAATTAAGGTACTGGTTATTATAATCATGCATCACTAGCTAACCTGAAACTGATCGGGTGGCCAGTTACGGATCGGGCAATCCACTATCTAGAGCTAGTAGCTACTTCGGGTCGATCGCTTTTGGGTCAGGGGCACGTGTCATCAGGTGGTTTCGGATCGGGTGGTTTCGGAACATGATGATAATATTGATGATATATAATAATGATGACTTCCGGATCATTACCCTCGTACTACTTTGCAATAATAACGGATTCATCAATGCACATGCAAGTATTATATATACACGTCAATGTTTCCCAAATTAAATAATGGGGTCGATCGACTTCGTGCAAGTACGCTAAAAGGGACGGATATATTGATGCATATATATATGCTCAAATTAATTAAAAGGGACGGTTTATTGCTTTTTTACCACCTATATATAATCTATTATTGGGTTCAAATTAAAAGTTTACAACTTACCACCTATTTAGCCCGGTCTTTATAATCAAATTACTAACCACATAAAATTGAAGAAACCGGCCCCTTACAATAATCCACAGCTATTTTCCATTAATTAATTATCTTTACGGTTTTTGTTATTTATCGTCTCGCTTAATTACGTTTTATCAACAAATGGTTATTTTCATATATTGACGGCCATCAAAACTACCCCACATACATTTATCACTAATTATTACTTATCACCACACCCCACATTATTTATCACTTATTATACTTATTACGTACATACATTTTATCAACAAATAAATGATTACTAGGCCATATTCCGATCGGGATAGATTCGTAGGGTATGAAACTTTACCGGGTTAGTTAGGGTCAGGGAGCGAGCGAGGGCCGGGTCCTTTCGGCTTTCGTGTCTGTTTATTCGGGAATGTTAATGGTCGTCGATCATTTTCCAGGTCAAGCGCTAGCGGATGAGGTTATATATCGAGTCGGGCCGTTTTTGCATCACAAACCTGAAACTGTTCTACCCAAAATTAATAAGCTAGTATCGGGTTATTTAATTTAATTCGATAGAAATCTTTATTTATTATCCGCGTGATGATTATTAAGTATCATTTTCGGGTCGGATCACTTTTAATTATTAAGTATCATTATTAGTATACGTGTGTTACTTCAAAATAACCCTAAACCCTAAACCCTAAACCCTAAACCCTAAACCCTAAACCCTAAACCCTAAACCCTAAACCCTAAACCCTATATATATATATATATATATATAGTAGATTATCGCTATTGATCAAACATCAAAATATTGAACATCAACGGAATTAATCAAACACTTTAAACAACATTCTTTCTCATTGATTTCATTAGGAATAACCTAGATTTTATATTAAAGTACATTACATTCATCCGACATCAAATAAATAAAGATGTTAAATAATCCGGAACAATTCCGGTTAAGAGTAAAAAGCTTTTCTCACACTGCCACCAACAATCCGGAACAATATTGTTGATACTGATGACTTCCGGATCATTAACCTCGTATTTTGCAATAACAGATTCAATGCATGCAAGTACACGTCTTGCATGTGGAGATAAGGTAGGACGGGTACAACTCAACATATCTCTTGCGGCATCCAACCTGCGAGTATAAGGCCGACGTGGGTAGCCAGAGGACGATGATGATGACGACGCTTGGTTGACAAGTCGGACTGCTTCACGCCTCTTAATCCAATAATCCTTCGATGTTCAATGGATCCTTTAATCAATGGGTGATGATCAGCGGGAACTACGGCAAGAGCCTCCTCCTCATCTGCAATCAATTTTGTAAGGGTCGTCTCATCGTTGGGAAGGTTAACTGCTGCCATTGATGATGTTAATTTTTGGAGTAATTAATAAGGGTTATGTAATATTTAAAGGAGGGGTTTTGAGGCTGTATTTATAGAGGGGTTATGCTGCCATTGATGATGTTCAATGGATGCTTTAATCAATGCTGGTTCTGCTGTTACAGTTGTTCTGCTGTTGTTTATTCACGGGGTTGGACTGCAATATCTTTTAATTAAAAATAATAATATTGAGAAATAACAACGGTTATTGGTTAAACAACCCGTTGTTATTACTTTCCACAACGGTTTTCCTGACCACAACCCTTGTGATAGAGTAATGACATCGGTTCATCATAGCCGTTGTGATAGAGAAATAACAACGGTTATTTGTTAAAAAACCGTTGTTATTACTTTCCACAACGAGCCGTTGTTTATAACCGTTGTGGACAGTTACTGCATATTGCAGTTAGTGCATTGACTGCATAGGAAATGTAACTGCATATATACATTCACACATTTACTCAATCAATAACGTACTGCATGTGAATGTATAGTCGTTTTGGGATTTGTAAATGCATGTGAATCAATGCCTTCATGTGAACCAATGCATGCATGTGAATCAATAACTGCATGTGACTCAATAACTCCAATCAATGACTCTCTATAAATACAGCCTCAATACAAGGTTATCAATCACATACAAAATTTCCCAACTCCAATCAATAACATATTTGCTAAACCATACAAAATTTCCCAGCCTCAATACTAACATCAACCATACAAAATGTCTGAAACTTTTACTAAACCATATGCTTGCATCATGAAACAAATGCCTTCTCATATTGAGGGTGGCTACGTTGTGTGTAAAAGCTACAAGAAACTCCGTGATACGCTTATTCGAAATGGCTACTTAATCAAGAAGATGTGGCCAAATTATCATCGCAGGTACTTTACAGGGGAACTCGTTTTCGAGTTTGGGATGACGGATGCTCATCGTGCGTCCGCATTCAAACTGGCAAGAATGTTTGACAAGGCCGGGCATGGGCGAAAAGATTTTATTGAGAGCACGGACCACCAGCCTGGGCCATATCTATGGGTGGCTTCCGAACATGACCGTCACCGTTTCCCAAATGGGGTCGACCTCGTTGAAGTGACCCAGGTAGAGCAGTGGGAAGGGTTGGCTCTGGCCGAGGCTGACCCGATTGATGCATATGCTCTAGCGGTGGCAGCTATCCGGGAGATTTACCCGGACTCAATTTAGTTTGTTGTTGTTGTTGTTGTTTGGTTGTAGTTGTTTGGTTGTTTTGGCGCCATTTGTGTGTGGCGCCGTTTGAACTTATTATTTAATAATATTAATGTTGATACGTTAATTTTTTTGACTTAAGTTTAGAAGTAATTAAACTAATTCAATTCAAAGCTATTCAATCGATAAAGCAAAATTAGAATTGAACTAATTCACAAATTCAATAATAAACGACATTCAGAAAATCCACAATTCAATAATAAGAATTGAACAATCTAGCTAGAAAATCTTAATAAGAAATAGTTGATAAAAATCCACAGTTCACAAAGACGATTAGTGGTGCAGTATGATCGCTTCCAGATAGAGTTTTTGTGTTGCAGTACAGTCGTATTATTAGTGTTGTGTGTTTTCTTCATCTTTATTAACAAATATTGACAACGGTTATTATAAACAAACCGTTGTGATAGAGTAATGACTACGGTTAAAGTAGTCTACCCGTTGTGATTAATAAACACTATGACAACGGTTTGTGATTAATAACCGCTGTTATAAGCAATAACAACGAGTATATTTAAAATAACCGTTGTTGTTGCTTACCTTTATTTTTTTTTTAATTATAAAAAGAGACAGCAATATCATAAGCACTATACACTGCAATAATAATCAGCAGAAACCAAAAAAGACAGCAATATCATAAGCACTATACACTGCAATAATAATCAGCAGAAACCAAAACATGGAGACTGTATACTGAATGACCAAAAGCTAAATAATTTGGGAATCTTCAACAATGACCAAAGCTAACAAAAGCTAAAGACAATACACTGAATGATTACACATCTTGAACTTGCTATAAATTCAGAAAAGAATACTCACTACAAATAAACCAAACCAAAACCATCAAATTACTTATCTATTTTTGAAATGTCTCAAAATGTTGCTCGTCCATATCACTGTGTCCTAATGAATGCCCCAGGCCATTTGGACGATGGAAAATTTGTTGCCAAAAGCTTTACTCCTTTGAGGAATAAGCTTATTGAGCTGGGATACTCGGTCAGCAGAATTAAGGCACAATGGGCGCCTTGGGGATTCAAAGGGATACTACTCATTCAGTTTGGAACATCACTTGCAGATGCAGAATCAAGCATTTAAGCTTGGCAATATGTTTCAACTCAGAGGCCATGGTAAGAGCGACTGGGTTGCTCCGAATAGATCAACAGTCGAACCATACCTCTGGGTAGCCACACACGAGGACGCCGAGCTTCTGAAGAATACCGTGGACTATTTCTACGTGCCGTATCCGACCATCTTGAATGGTCAGCAGTCGGCCAATTCAGAAAATCGTCGATGCCTACAACCAGGTTGTGGCTGTTTTCCAAGCAATGTACACCTAAAAATTCCAAGCAACGTCCTGTGTTAGATGTTGAGTGTCAACTGTGTGTGTGTGATGTGTCTGTATCAGCCTATCATAATAGCAGTGTAATGGGATGGGAGGGCCTGTGGTCTTGTATGTACGATTTCCGCTATGGTTGTAAGATTTCCGCTATGGTTCCTAAATGCAAATCTGTTCGAGCTAATAAAGTATCAGTGCTTTACGTTTGTTATTACTATGCCGTTTCTAAGTTATTTAAAAAACAATCAGAAAGATAGTTATTTAAAAAAATAACAGAAACTAACAGAAACTAAAAAAAAAAACAAATATATAAGCTAATACCTCACATTATTAACCACCTCAGGATCGGGGACGTTTCTTGCCCGACATAGTTTCTTCGTTAACCCAAATACCTTCACCATGATCATCACGCATATAGATGCTTTCAATGTTATCATGATCAGTGTCAACAATGTTGAAATAAGATACAGTGGAAAAGTGATCCATTCCCTCAAACACGACATCCTGATCATTATCCCCACCATTATCAGGTGCACCCCGTCTACTCCTTATAGATAGTACAACAGACCACTTCTTATCCATAGGATCGGTGACATAGAACACTTGTTTAGCTTGGGATGCCATTATGAAAGGATCATCCTTATTATTGCCAACCTTATCCAAATGACCAACGTAAATCCCATTTTATCCTTTCGAACACAATTGTTGTTGTTATCAACCCAGTTACATCGAAACAGAGGTATTGTGAAATCAATGTAATCTAATACCAATATTTCTTGAATAACACCATAATAAAGGCATTTTCCCCAAATAGGGTTTTTATCTTTTGAAGTAGCAAAGTGCATTGCCTCAAATGCAGAACTCACACCACTATTTTGCATTGTGCTCAACTCATCTTGCTCGCGGGTGTAAAAAGTATAACCATTAATAGCAAAACCGCTGAAAAAAGTGGCCCTGGCATTTGGACCTAACCCAAGACGTAGTAACCTAGGAGAGATGTTATCACCATACAAATTCTTATACTCCAAGACAACATTCCTAAACCACTCTCCGAACGTCTTCTTATGCTCGTTTGCAATCTACATCTCTATTGCATACCATCTGCCGGGTGTCTTAGCTTCCCATAATTTATTCTTATACTCCAAGACAATATTTCCATTGCATACCATATGCCGGTGTCTTAGCTTCCCATCATTTATTCTTCCAGTTTCATGCCAAGTTAACATTTTTGAATCATTGCTATTCGCAAACATCCTTATGAATCTTGGTATCACTGGAAAATACCATAACACCTTAGCCGGGATCCCTTCCTTATCCTTATAACGCCACACAAAACAAACCGGACAATTGGTTAAGTTTTGATATAATTTTCGATACAATACGCAGTCATTTGGACATGCACGTATTTTCTCATATTTCATACCCACCCCTCTAATTTGTTTTTTAGCCTCATATGTCTTAACGGGAAGAACATTACCATCTGGAAGCATGTCGTTTATCAAGACTAATAAACTAGTGAAACACGTGTCACTAACCCCATTTGCCCCCTTGATATTATACAACTTCACCACAGCCGACATCTTTGTGTACTTACAACCAGGGTATAGAGGCGCTTCAGACTCACACAACTTCTTATACATGTTGTAAAGGTCATCCAAATTAATGTTTTCATCTTCAAAAGCATTTGATTCATCATCTTTTTCTTCATTATCTGTAGACCCAACATTCAACTCGTCTGCTTCCAACTCAACATACTCGGCAAACTCGGGATCATCAGTTATTCTTTCGTATACCTCAAGATCATCTTCTTCAAAGTTATTCTCTTCCTCTAATAATTCCCCATGAAAAATCCAACGGGTATAGGATCGACTAAAACTATACTTTTCTAGGTGAATTTTAACGTCCGGAATAGCCATATACCTAATATTACCACATCTTTCACAAGGGCATGAAATACTAGAAGAACCATTCAAATTGTTCGCAACGACTTCATAAAATTCAGCTAAACCACCCTTATAGTTTGGGTCACTCATATTCGCAGCATTCATCCAAGTTCGAGTCATTTATCTACATTCGTAGTATATATAGTAAGCCAAGTAATTCAGAAAATCCAACTAATTAAAATTAATTCAATAATAAGCCAACTAATTTAGAAAATGCAATGTATAAGGCAACTAATTCACAAATAAACGAAATTCAGGAAATCAATAAAGCAAAATTATTAGAATACCTGATTAATAAGAAATAGCAGACGGAGATGATGACAAAGAGACGATCAGGGAGAATGTCTTAGTGTTTGTGGTTTTGTGTTGCAGTATAATCGCTTTGTGTTTGTGTTTTTGTGTTGCAGTACAGTATTATTAGTGTTGTGTGTTGTTTTCATCTTTATTAACAAATAATGACAACGGTTATTATTCATAGTCAACCGTTGTTATTAGTTTACTTATTTACAACGGTTAACAAAGTTATACCCGTTGTTACAACTAACAACAACTAACAACAAAATCATATCCGTTGTTATTAATTTACGCCAAATTTTGCGCCAAATTAATAACACATTATAACAACGGGTTTGTTCGTGCCCGTTGTTATTACTTTTCCTTATTTTGCGCCAAATTAATAACAACGGATATAGATTAAACTGTTGTTATTGGTTTATTTATTTACAACGGTTAATTTAGTTCACCCCGTTGTTAAAACAAATAACAACGTTCGATTAATTAATACCGTTGTTATTAGGTTTAATAAAATTCCGCGGAAAAATAATTATCCATTCCACAACGGTTTTTCTTAATATTCGTGAGTATGCGTTGTTGATGGTGCGTTGTTATTGCCCGAATTTGTAGTAGTGATTGTTTACTTCTATTAACCCATTACATCAGTTACATGTTTAAATTTAATTTTAGATGTAAAAAGATCAAATATTACGTATTTAGAAATTATGTTTTGTATTAAAATACAAATCCGCTACGAAAGAGGCCATCTCTCAAAATTGTCTAGATGGCAATAATACAATATGATCTAATGATGTAGTCTCATGGTTTTAAGGCACTACTACAAATTCATGCAATAACAACGCCCCATCAACAACGCCTACTCACGAAAATAAAGAAAAACCGTTGTGGAATGGATAATTATTTTTCCGCGGAATTTTATTAAACCTAATAACAACGGTGTTAGTTTTTCGAACGTTGTTATTAGTTTTAACAACGGCGTGAACTAAAATAACCGTTGTAAATAAATTTACTTATAACAACAGTTTATTCTATATCCGTTGTTATTAATTTAGCGCGAAATAATGAAAAGTAATAACAACGGGTATGAAAAACCCGTTGTTATAATGTGTTATTAATTTGGCGCATTATTTGGCTTAAATTAATAACAACGGATATGATTTTGTTGTACGTTGTTGTTAGTTGTAACAACGGATATGACTTTGTTAACCGTTGTAAATAGGTAACCTAATAACAACGGTGAATATGAATAATAACCGTTGTCAATACTTTTAATAAAGATGAAAAAAACACAGAACACTAATAATACTGTACTGCAACACAAAAACACAAACACAAAGCGATTATACTGCATCACAAAAACACAAACACTAATAATTTATTGATTTCCTGATCGTCTCTTTGTCATCATCTCCGTCTGCTATTTCTTATTAATCAGGTATTCTAATAATTTTTCTTTATTGATTTCCTGAATTTCGTTTATTTGTGAATTAGTTGCCTTATACATTGCATTTGCTGAATTAGTTGGCTTATTATTGAATTAGTTTTAATTAGTTGGATTTTCTGAATTACTTGGCTTACTATATATACTACGAATGTAGATAAATGACTCGAACTTGGATGAATGCTGCGAATATGAGTGACCCAAACTATAAGGATGGTTTAGCAGAATTTTATGAAGTCGTTGCGAACAATTTGAATGGTTCTTCTAGTATTCCATGCCCTTGTGAAAGATGTGGTAATATTAGGTATATGGCTATTCCGGACGTTAAAATTCACCTAGAAAAGTATAGTTTTAGTCGATCCTATACCCGTTGGATTTTTCATGGGGAATCATTAGGGGAAGATAATAATTTTGAAGAAGATGATCTTGAGGTATACGAAAGGATAACTGATGATCCCGAGTTTGCCGAGTATGTTGAGTTTGAAGCAGACGAGTTGAATGTTGGGTCTACAGATAATGAAGAAAAAGATGATGAATCAAATGCTTTTGAAGATGAAAACATTAATTTGGAGGACCTTGACAACATGTATGAGAAGTTGTGTGAGTCTGAAGCGCCTCTATACCCTGGTTGTAAGTACACAAAGATGTCGGTTGTGGTGAAGTTGTATAATATCAAGGGGGCAAATGGGGTTAGTGACACATGTTTCACTAGTTTACTAGCCTTGATAAACGACATGCTTCCAGATGGTAATGTTCTTCCCGTTAAGACATATGAGGCTAAAAAACTAATTAGAGGGGTGGGTATGAAATATGAGAAAATACATGCATGTCAAAATGATTGCGTATTGTATCGAAAATTATATCAAAACTTAACCAATTGTCCGGTTTGTTTTGAGTGGCGTTATAAGGATAAGGAAGGGATCCCGGCTAAGGTGTTATGGTATTTTCCGGTGATACCAAGATTCATAAGGATGTTTGCGAATAACAATGATTCAAAAATGTTAACTTGGCATGAAACTGGAAGAATAAATGATGGGAAGCTAAGACACCCGGCAGATGGTATGCAATGGAAATCGTTCGACGCTAAGTATCCCGATTTCGGCATTGAACCTAGAAAATTACGTCTAGCGCTGTCCACTGATGGAATGAACCCACATGGAAACATGAGTACCCAACATAGTACTTGGCCAGTAGTGTTGGCAATATACAACTTACCTCCATATGTGTGCATGAAAAGAAAGTACTTGATGTTGTCGTTGTTAATTTCCGGCACTAAACAACCTGGAAATAATATAGATGTCTATTTGGAACCTCTTTTAGATGATTTGCGAATTTTGTGGGATAGTGGGATAGAAGTATTTGATGCATATAGGAATGAAACTTTCAATTTGAGAGCGATGTTATTGTGTACAATAACCTACTATCCGGCTTATGGCGACCTTTCTGGGCATACGGTGCATGGGAAAGAGGCATGTCCATTGTGTGGGGAGGATATCGAGTCTGAATACTTGAAGTGTTCTCATAGGTATGTGTATTTGGGAAATAGGAGGGGCTTGGATCCTGACCATTGTTATCGCAAGCAGCAGAAAGCATTTAATGGACGTCAAGAACATCGTCAACCTCCTAGAATTTTGAGTGGGCATGAAGTTTCTCAGAAAGTAAAGCATATAGAGATAAAATATGGGAAGAAGAACGGCTCTAAATTGTCTACTCGTGGGTATAAGAAAAGATCCATATTTTTTGATAAACTTCCATATTGGCCTGACCTGGAGGTCAGGCATTGCCTCGATTTCATGCACATTGAGAAAAATGTCTGTGATAATATTATCAATACCCTCATGAATGTTCCCGGTAAAACAAAGGATAACGCCGCAGCTAGGGAAGATATGCAAATGATGGGTATTAGGCTAGAGTTGGCACCACAGAAGAGAGGTAATGGTACATTTTTACCGCCAGCAGCTTATACCCTTTCACGGAATGAGAAAAAAGAGTTTTGTGCATGCTTGAATGGAATTAAAGTGCCACATGGTTATTAGTCCAACATCAAAAGCCTTGTGTCGATGCAAGATCTAAAACTCACCGGGTTAAAGTCACATGATTGCCACACTTTGATGCAACAATTACTATCCGTGGCTATTCGCTCCATTTTACCTGAAAAGGTACGATATGCTATTACCAGATTCTGTCTCGTCTTCCAGTCCATATGCGATAAAGTCATCGATCCCGATGATGCGGATTCATTGCAGGACCTCGTTGTCACCTCTCTTTGTCATTTTGAAATGTATTTTCCACCCTCTTTCTTCACTATCATGATTCACCTGACCACTCACTTGGTTAGGGAGATTTTGTACCTTGGGCCCGTGTACTTGAGATACGAGTATCCTTTCGAAAGATTGATGAAAGTCTACAAGGACTATACATCTAATCGGTATCGTCCAGAAGGTTGTATTGCTGAACGTGCTATATTAGACGAAGCTCTTGCATATTGTTACGCTCATCTCTCTCCTGAGGAGTTAATTGGCGTTCGAAAGAATCGTCATAGTGACTGGATGACCGGAAAAGGTATTAGGGGCCGGGTTGAAAAAATTGTGTCACGTGACATGTTACATTTAGCACATACGTATGTGCTAAACAACGAAGATGAGGTGCAACCTT
>JAIUZE010001435.1:0-21301 GCA_022085475.1 Heliosperma pusillum | reverse complement strand
AGATTCAAAATAAAACGAGATCTAATTTTTAAAAAAGTGATAACTTTAGTTATTTATTGTGTAACTTTAACAAAAACAAACAGATCTTGGAAATTTAAAAAAAACAAACAAACAAACAACAACCACCCACGACCGCCCTACTCCAGCCCCACACCGGCTCTCACCACCACCTACCCACGACCGCCCTTACGCCCCACGACCGCCCCGTCCTCAGATCTGGAACAAACAACAACAACAACAACAACAACAACAACAAATCCCGACAACCACAACATGCTGGGGGTGGTGGTTGTTTGTTTCAGATCTGGGGTCGGGGAAGGAAGGAGACAACGGCATAAGGTGGAGGGAGGCGGCGCACAGAGGAGAGCAGGGAGGGTGAAAAAAAAAAAGAAAAAAAAAAGAGAGAAAGTGAGGGACGGAAACGGACGGAGGCGAGGCGGATGGACGGAAACGGACGGAGAAGATGAGGAGGAAGACGAATGGAGGAGAGGAGATTTTTTTTCGTATTTCTAATTTTTTTTTTCATCGTGGCCGGAGTGGCCGGAAGTGGCCGGAGGTGGTCGGAGGGCGGAGAAGTAAAAGAGAGAAAGTGAGGGAAATATTTTAGAGAGAAGGAGGAAAATTTAGAGAGAAGGAAGAGTGTTTTGAATGAATGAATTGTGTGGGAAGTGACTGAGAGGAAGGGGGTATTAATAGTTTAATTAGTGGTTACTTAGTAAAGATGAGACACAGTGGAAAATTAGCCCATTAATCCCTTTTTGGGAGCATCAACCTTAGCCATCCATCCTCAAGATACTAGGGCCTATAAGAAGACTTATAGACTCAACGTTTCTAAGAGAACTTACATGATCCTTTCTCTCTTTCTTTCTCTCTCTCTCTCTATATATATATATATAATTGGGATCCGGTGAGAACCACTAAGATAATGAGAACCGTGAGAACTCCGCCTTACGAAATTTATTTTTATAAAATAAGGACATTTTTGGGTTCGGCGTAAATTTTTATGGCTAGATAACATATCTCTTGGTCGAAAAATTATACTTTACTGACGGAAATTGAGACGAAATACGATTTATTAGTTTTCATGCATCTAGTAGTCAGTTTCATGCATCTAACAATTTTCATGCACCTGGTGCTCATTTTAATGCATCTATAACCTGTTATTTTCATGCACCTAGTAACTGTTTTCATGCATGTAGCAATTTTCGTGCACCTAGTGCTCGTTTTCACGCACTTAGAGTAACTTTAGTTTACAAATTGAGTTTATGTACCTTACGTACATATTTTTTAATATAATCAATAAATTTTGTTTAGTTACTGCAAGTATTTTGCTTGAATAAACTAAACTATTGGTAAATGATCCAACAAAACTTTCGAAGCAAGATTTGGTGGAAATTTAGTGAGGGTTCTCATTATGTTAGTGGTTTTCACCGGATCCAGACCCTATATATATATATATATATATATATATATAGCAAAGATCAATTGAGTCCACCCCATTCCCTAGAGTCCTTGAGTTCTCTTGTAGGCCATTAGATCTTGAGAGATGAATGGCTGAGATTGGTGCTCCCAAAAACTGATTAAGGGGTTAATTTTTCACTGTCTCTCATCCAAACTAACTAACCACTAATCCCCCACTAATTCAATATATAACATTTTCCACTCAACTCTTTCTCTCTCATCTCACATAATATCATTCATCCCTTTCTCTCTAAAACACAAATAAATCAAAACCCAAATAAATTACTCATCCTTCTCACTCACAATCACCCAAACACAACCCTTCCACCACCACCCGAAACTAACCGCCGGCCACGACCCACACCCTCTACTACCGGATCTGTCACCCACCTTCCTCCTCATCTGCCGCCACCTACCTCCACGACTCACTCCTCCACAACCCACCCCTCCACATCAGCAACCACAAACACCTCCACAACCTCTATATATATATTGTTTCCTGGACTCACGGACTCAAATATTTAGGTGGACTCACCGGATCCTATCTCTATATATATATATATATATATATATATATATATATATATAGGGGCGGGTTCCCGTGCGAACTAAAGTACGGTGCGAACCGAACGAACTATCTCGGATACACACATCAATACTGCTAGATACATGTAGTAATACTATCGGATACACTTATTATACATGTATCTACTAGTATTCCTAAATGTATCTAGTAAGACTCATACATGTATCCACCCCAAAACAATTAGCTACTTCCACTCACACCAACCTCCAACCACCCTACAACTGCCCTGCACCATGACTACCACTACAGAATGTACCACCACCACCAACACCACCACCACGAAAACGACATAAGCGCCGACGACATAGCTGGGCACCACAGACGACGGCGGAAACTTCGTCAGCAACCCTAAACGGCGCCGTGGAAATCGTCGGAATCCCTAAAAAATCACAAACGCGACTAATGAAACACCACAACCACCATCACACTTTCACTAACACCACACGCAGCAACCGAAAGCCATATATCACGAGCCCTTCTCCGGCCTGACTTTGGCATTATTTCAGCATTGACGGAGCTCCGACAACGACATCACCAACCCATAAACTCTTCTTTCTGCACAATTGCAACACCTGCGACTCCTTTTATGCTTAGCCTAGCACCACAGAGCCACCGTATCACGGCCACGCGCCTTCATTACCAACATAGATCTCATTTTTGTAAAAAAAATATGGTGTGGTGCGGTCAGAGTAACGGCCGTGAAGAACACAGAAAAAGAAAAAGACAAGGTCGGTAATGGTAGAGTTTGGGTGGTGCGCCGGAGTTGGAGTGGTGCCGCCGGCGAAGGTGGTTCGGTCATGTGGTCACCGACCATTGTTGGTGGTAGTCTGGAATGAAGATGTTTAGAGGATATGGTTTGCATAGTATATTAATGGGTTGTGACAGGTTGGGCCTTAGGGAGTTTATAATAGGTATGGGCCTCATAATAATGCGTAAGATCAGTCCAGCTATATGGTTCGTACAGTTCCCACCGAACTCTTAGTTCGCACGAGATCCTGATTCTATATATATATATATATATCTGTGTGGGTGTGTGTGTGTGTGTGTGTGTTCTTGTGAGTCCATCCTTTTTTTTTAAGTCCATGAGTCCTCATCCTAGCCATTGGATGAGGGAGATAGATGGATGGATGAGATTGTAGAGAAAAAAGCACACTTAACACTAATCAATTACCTATACACTAATTAATTAACTTTCTCTCTCTAGCCTTTAGTTAATCACTTTTGAGCACTTTTGAATTTTTGAGATTTATGAGTGTAACTTTAGGCCTTATTTGTGTAACTTCAGACTAAAATGTGATTTCGACTATATAAATTTGAATTTATGAAATTTTAAAGCAATTTTATGTGATTTTAGACTTTTTATGAGTGTAACTTCAGTCATTACTAGTGTCACTTCAACCATTATTTTTGTAAATTCAAACTAAAATGTGATTTTGACTACATAAATTTTAATTTATGAAACTTTAAGACAAGTTTGTGTGATTTTAGCATTTTTATGAGTGTAACCTCAGTCATTACAAGTGTCACTTCAACCATTATTTTTGTAACTTCAAACTAAAATTTGATTTCAACTACATAAATTTGAATTTATGAAACTTCAAGACAAGTTTATGTGATTTTAGCCTTTTTATGAGTGTAACTTCAGTCATTACGAGTGTAACTTCATCCCTTATTTGTGTCACTTTCAACAAAAATGTGATTTCGACCGTATAAATTTGAATTTATGTAACTTTAAGAAAAAATTATTTAATCTTACCCTTTTTATAAGTGTAACTTCATCATTATGAGTGTAACTTCAAACCTTATTTCTGTAACTTTAACCCAAAATATGATTTAATTTTAGCATTTTTTTTTAGGGTAACATTATCATTTATTAGTGAAACTCAATTATTAATATTGTGACTTTAGTCATTTGTAGTGTAACTTTAAGTTTTAATCTTTCGTAGTGTAACTTCAGTCCAAACTTGTGTAACTTCAATCCACACCTATGTAACTTCAATCCAAACCTAAGTAACTTCAGTTATATAACTCTTAATTGTGTAACTTTAGTTTAAAATAGTGTAACTTTAGATCTGGAAATAAAAACACCATTAAAAAAAACGAGATCTAAAATAAATAAATAAAAACTTGCCAAATTTGAAAAAAAAAAACTAAAAAAAACATAAAAAGGAAATGTGTAACTTCAGTCATAAAATGTGTAATTTCAGTCATTTTAGGTGTAACATCAATCATTCTATGTGTAACTTCAGTTAATAAAAGTGTAACTTCAGTCATTATATGTGAAACTTCAGTGAAACAACATCACTAACCACAAAAAATGGTGGTTTTTTATATCTGAAAAAGTAACAAACACAAAAAAATTGAAATATAAAAACGAGATCTAAAAAATAAAAACATAGATTCAAAATAAAACGAGATCTAATTTTTAAAAAAGTGATAACTTTAGTTATTTATTGTGTAACTTTAACAAAAACAAACAGATCTTGGAAATTTAAAAAAAAACAAACAAACAAACAACAACCACCCACGACCGCCCTACTCCAGCCCCACACCGGCTCTCACCACCACCTACCCACGACCGCCCTTACGCCCCACCACCGCCCCGACCTCAGATCTGAAACAAACAACAACAACCACAACATGATGGGGGTGGTGGTTGTTTGTTTCAGATTTGGGGTCGGGGAAGGAAGGAGACAACGACATAAGGTGGAGGGAGGCGGCGCACAGAGGAGAGCAGGGAGGGTGAAATAAAAAAGAAAAAAAAAAGAGAGAAAGTGAGGGACGGAAACGGACGGAGGCGAGGCGGGTGGACGGAAACGGACGGAGAAGATGAGGAGGAAGACAAACGGAGGAGAGGAGATTTTTTTTCGTATTTCTAATTTTTTTTTTCATCGTGGCCGGAGTGGCCGGAAGTGGCCGGAGGTGGTCGGAGGGCGGAGGAGTAAAAGAGTGAAAGTGAGGGAAATATTTTAGAGAGAAGGAGGAAAATTTAGAGAGAAAGAAGAGTGTTTTGAATGAATGAATTGTGTGGGAAGTGGCTGAGAGGAAGGGGGTATTAATAGTTTAATTAGTGGTTACTTAGTAAAGATGAGAGAGAGTGGAAAATTAGCCCATTAATCCCTTTTTGGGAGCATCAACCTTAGCCATCCATCCTCAAGATCCTAGGGCCTATAAGAAGACTTATAGACTCAACGTTTCTAAGAGAACTTACATGATCCTTTCTTTCTCTCTCTCTCTCTCTCTCTCTCTCTCTCTCTATATATATATATATATATATATATATATATATATATATATATATATATATATATAATCTATATATATATTATTATATATTATATATATATATATATATATATATACATATATAATTAGGATCCGGTGAGAACCACTAAGATAATGAGAACCGTGAGAACTCCGCCTTACGAAATTTCTTTTTATAAAATAAGGACATTTTTGGGTTCGGCGTAAATTTTTATGGCTAGATAACATATCTCTTGGTCGAAAAATTATACTTTACTGACGGAAATTGAGACGAAATACGATTTCTTAGTTTTCATGCATCTAGTAGTCAGTTTCATGCATCTAAAAATTTTCATGCACCTGGTGCTCATTTTAATGCATCTATAACCTGTTATTTTCATGCACCTAGTAACTGTTTTCATGCATGTAGCAATTTTCGTGCACCTAGTGCTCGTTTTCACACACTTAGAGTAACTTTAGTTTACAAATTGAGTTTATGTACATTACGTACATATTTTTTAATATAATCAATAAATTTTGTTTAGTTACTGCAAGTATTTTGCTTGAATAAACTAAACTAATGGTAAATGATCCAACAAAACTTTCGAAGCAAGATTTGGTGGAAATTTAGTGAGGGTTCTCATTATGTTAGTGGTTTTCACCGGATCCTGACCATATATATATATATATATATATATATATATATATCTATTATCTACTGATATATCTCATACTCTCATATCGAGCAGAGATCTCACGCGGCAAAGATCAATTGAGTCCATCCCATTCCCTAGTGTCCTTGAGTTCTCTTGTAGGCCATTAGATCTTGAGAGATGAATGGCTGAGATTGGTGCTCCCAAAAACTTATTAAGAGGTTAATTTTTCACTGTCTCTCATCCAAACTAATTAACCACTAATCCCACACTAATTCAATATATAACCTTTTCCACTCAACTCTTTCTTTCTCATCTCACATGATATCATTCATTCCTTTCTCTCTAACACACAAATAAATGAAAACCCAAATAAATTACTCATCCTTCTCACTCACAATCACCCAAACACAACCCTTCCACCACCACCCGAAACTAACCGCCGGCCACGACCCACACCCTCCTCCACCGGATCTGTCACCCACCTTCCTCCTCATCTGCCGCCACCTACCTCCACAACCCACTCCTCCACAACCCACCCCTCCACATCAGCAACCACAAACACCTCCACAACCTCCTCCCATCACCACCACCGTCGCATACACCACACTTCTACATACACCAACACTAAAAACTCGACAACAACACCACACGACCACTGCTGCTTCACCAACCGCCACCAACCACCACTAACTACAAGCCCAGATCTGCCCCGACCTTCACCAACCACTCAACCCACCACGGCTCTGCCTTTCTCCTCCTCCCTCCGTCTACGGCTTCTTCTCCTTTTTTTTTCAGATCTGGGGATATGATGGTGCTGCTGCTACGGTTGGAGGGAAAAAGGTGACGTGGGGACGCGGGGTTGGTTGATTGGTGGTGTTGCTACGGGGGTGCTGCTATGGTGGTCACGGTGGTTACTGTTGTCGCTTGGTGGTGTTGTTTTCCTGGGTGGGTGTAGGGTGGTAGGGGAAGATGGAAATGATATTGGTGCTCTTTTTTTACGAATCTACTTTAATTTTATATCTAGTTTTTATTTTGTGTATTTTTTTAATTGTGGTGTTGGTTGGTAGTGGTTGTGAGCTTTTGGTAGGTTTTTTATTTAAAAAAAATATTTATTGTTTTTTTTTCCAATTTCGTCTACTAAAGTCACATATATTATTTATTAAAGTAACACAAATTATCTATTAAAGTTACACGCCTTATTTAATTATATTACATATATCGTCTATTAAAGTAACACTCATTATTTATTAAAGTAATACAAATGACCTTAAATTGTTTATATATATATTTTTTATTTTTTTCATTCTTGTTTCATTTTTTTGTTTTGGGTTTTGTCCAGATCTTAAAAAAAAGTCTTGTTAGGTTCGATGACGATGAACCGATTATATTCACACATATTGTTTATTAAAGTAACATCAATTCTCTACAAAAGTTACACATCTTATTTATTAAAGTCACACATATTGTATATTAAAGTAACACATTTTATTTATCAAAGTCACATATATCGTCTGTTAAAGTAACACACCTTATTTATTAAAGTAACACAAATGACTTTAAAATTTACACTTTTTGGTTTCAGATCTGTCTTTTTTTCAGTTTTTTTTATTTCCAAGATCTACCTTTTTGTGGATGTTAGTTGGTGGTGGAAGATGGTTGTGGAAGATGGTGGTTGTGTTTGATGGTGGCTGGACTACAGTTACACTCATAAAGGACTACAGTAACATTCATAGAGGACTACAGTTACACTCATAAAGGACTACAATTACACTCATAAAGAACTAAAGTTACACTCATAATTTTGTAGTAAATTATATAAATTCAACATGTAATAAAATTAAAAAAACTTCACTCAAAATGACCTAAATTTACTAAAGTTACACTCCTAAAATATTAGAGTTACACTCGTAAATCATCAAAGTTACACTTGTAAAATGTTAAAATTATATAAATTCAAATTTTTATATACAAAACCTTCTTAAAAAAATTAAAGTTACACTCCTAAACTGTTACAATTACACTCGTAAAATGTAAAAAATTATCTAAATTTAAATTTATAAGTAATAAATCGTCTTAAAAAAAATATTAAAGTTACACTCGAAAATCATTAAAGTTACACTCGTATAATGTCAAAATTATATATATTCAAATTTTTATACAAAACCGTCTTAAAGATATTAAAGTTACACTCGAAAATCAGCAAAGTTACACTCGTAGAATGTTAAAATAAAATATATTCAAAGTATTATTTACAAAACCGTCTTCAAAATTTAAAGTTACGCTTGAAAATATTAAAGTTACAATCGAAAAGCATCAAAGTTACACTCGTAAGGTGTTAAAATTGTTTAAATTCAAATTTTTACATACAAACCGCCTAAAAAAGTTAAAGTTACACTCTAAAACATTAGAGTTACACTCGCAAGCATTAAAGTTACACTCATAAATCTCAGCAGCTAAAAAGTGCACAAAAGTGCTTAAAAGTGTTTAAAAAGTGATTAATTAAAAGCTAGAGAGAGAAAGTTATTTAATTAGTGCATAAGTAATTAATTAGTGATAAGTGTATTTTTAATCTCCCAAATCTCAGCCATCCATCTCCCTCATTCAATGGCTAGGATGAGGATTCAAGGACTCTAAGAATATGGTGGACTCAATTGAACTAAGCTATATATATATATATAATATATATATATATATATATAATATATATCATATATATAAATAATCTATATCTATATAAATATATATATATATATTATATATCTATCTATGGGCGGGTTCCCGTGCGAACTTAAGTTCAATACGAACTGTACAAACTACCCCATATACACGTGGTATTACTACCGGATACACATGGTAATACTACTGGATACACATGTATGCAGTAGTAATACAATGTGTATCCAGTAGAAATACCAAATGTATCTGGGTGGTATTATGTGTATCCACCGCCACCACTAACATTGCACCACCAACACCACCACTGTCACTCCCACCACCACCAACACCACCACCACCTCACCACCTCACCACCTCACCACCACTGTCACCAACGCTGAGCCTAACTCCAACACAACATCACTAGGCATCCGGTGCCAACCCCAACTCTAACATGCCACCGCCGTGACCACCTGACAACGTCGACGAAAGCCAAGCACCATAAGACGCCGACAAGTAACTTGCCACTGTCGCTGCCCCCATAGTTCATATCCACAACTATTCTCCAACCACCACCATCGTCACTCCCTCACTGAAATCGCGCACTCAAACAACCATCACCACCACAAACAATAAATCAAACAACGATGACCACCGCCTTAAACCGTCGCCGCAATAACCTCCTCTATTAGCGGCTCCGATGATGTAAAACTTACACCGCAAGCATGGACGGCCGGCGACATTCATAACTGCATAAACCGAGTATGGAAGGTCGGATGCAATAGGAGATAGAAAGGGTAAATCGGCGGCGCACTGGACGACGTATCTCCGGCGTCTTTGGTCCAACGAGGTGGCTGATAATTGATGTTGTTGGTAGCCGGCGGCTGTAGTGGCACTCCATAGAGTGATATAGGTGTTAGGAGAATAGGGTTTGCTGAAAGTTTGGATGGGTTGTGAGAGCATTGGGCCTGGTGTTGGTTAATGATAAGTTTGGGCCTTGTTCTGATGTGTAATTGTTAATCTAGGTACTTGGTTCGTACCGTTCGCATCGAACTTGTAGTTCACACAGGATCCAATTTATATATATATAGAATTAGGTTCTTGTAAGTTGAGAGTCTTATGGTGAGTTGGTCCTCATAAATCTAGACCATAGGATTTTACAAGGTTGATGGTCTAGATCAAGTCCACCTGTCAGTAGTAATTTTTTTGGTTTTTTACTGCATTTAAAAACGCTTTCTTTTTTTTTTACCGTAATTCATAATTGTTATTTCGCTTTCTCTCTCTAACGCATCAGTTACTCCTCCTTTTTCTCTCCTTTGTTACTGTGTTGTTACTCCAGGCGATCCGTGATTTTTTCCTCTCTTTGTTCTTCTTTTCCTCTTATTTTCAGGTTATTTCTTCTTCTTTTCCTCTTTTCCTCTTCTTATTTCCATATATTTTGTTTTCATTCCATTTTTTCTGTTTTTTTGTTGTTTTTTTGGTCCTTTTCTCTTTATTTTGTCTTTTCTCTGTATTTTACAACAAATTTCTTATGATCAAGCTTCGTCTAAATGTTTTACCTTATACATTGTTGTTTTTTCAAATTTTCTACTTTCATTTTGTTGATTTCACATAACTATTCATATTTCTAGGGTTTTTCCTTGTTATTTCGCCATTACTATGTCATATTACTGTTATTTCGGTGTATTTGTTCGTTGATTGTTAATATAGTTTGCCTTTCAGCAGTCCTAGTTATTACATGCAATCATACTGCCAAAAAATAAACATTGAGTTGCATCTTTCATTCAATGTTACTTTCATCAGTCTTAGTTACTTAGTGCTGTTATTGTGGTGTTATTGTTTATTGTCCTATTATTGTGGTGTTACTGTGGTGTTATTGTATTGTTAATATACGGTTATTCTTGAGTTACTGTAATTGTGGTATTTCTGTGGTGATATTTTGATATTGTGGGGTTACTGTGGTGTTACTTTCAGCAGTCTTAGTTAGTTAGTTTGTCTTTCGGTTTTTCCCACTTTCTTATGTTTTTCTTTTCACGCCTTTGCGTGTTGCCTTTGTTCTTAGGTCCAAACACAAATATGGACATCCTTTGCAAGGGATGGTTATATAATATAAAGGAGGAAGATAGAGCATTATTTGCTAATGAATACGTAATTGAAAAGAAAGAAACCATGGGTTGGGTGTCAGAGTCTGATGTGGACAAGCACTTTGAAGTTATCGTAAAAGGTCGTAAAAATAGATCAATGTGGTCAGTACTGAATAACACGGATCTAATGGACATTGTCTTTCAACATGTCGAGAATAATGTGGATAAGAAAAATATGGCTGTTGTTTGTAAGAAGTGGTCTCAAATTTTTTTATTCCATAAAAGTGCACCTGGTTTCAACGTCAAATACATGAGACGTCTTACAAGTACTACTAAGCTGGGGGTGAAGTCTGTTTTCAGGGCTTCTAAATTAGTTTCCAAACGATGCAAGTGCTATATGATTGCAGCTAAGCCCGCCAAGGCGCTTCTCCATATTCGCCAGTTTTTAATCAATAGTGATTTGGAGCATATCACACCGCCACTTCTTTTGGAGAATTATACAATTCACCTTGATCAACCAATCTGTGATTTCCGTTGTTCTTTTGAACTTACAAATCATGTCCTTCATTCTGATGAAGATGTTATAATGCTTGACTAAAATTTAGGTTATGTAATGTTAGTATCAAGCACATTTTGATCAATGTAATGTCTTAGGTTCAGTTATTTCAATATTAGTTATAGGTTGGTACTTTATTTACTTGTGGTGGTCCGTCTGAATTTTGACTATTATGTCATCTTAAACTTTCTCGGCTTGTAATGTCTATTTCTATAGACTCATTTTGTAAGCTCTTCCCTTGTTATTCAAGAATGTATTATTGTGTTATTCTGTTGTTACTGTTGTGTTACTTTGTTATTGTAAGCTTGTGGTGTTATTCTGGTGTTATTGTTTTGTTATTGTGGTGGTATTGTGGTTTTACTCTGTTGTTACTGTGGTGTTATTGTAGGCTTGTTGTGTTACTTTGTTATTGTAGGCTTGTGTTGTTACTGTTGTGTTACTGCGGTGAGAGTCAGTTTGTTTCTCTTTTAGTGTACTTTCAATTTCTTATTTTTTCCATTTTATGCCTTTTCGTCTTGCATTTGTGCGTAGGTTAAAAAACTCAAATGGCAATCATTTGCAAGGGATGGTCATTTAATATAGAGGAGGAAGATAGAGTATTGTTTGCTAACGAATATGAACTTGAAAAGAAAAGAAGCATGGGTTGGGTGTCTGAGTCTGATGTAGATAAGCTTTCTGAAGTTATTGTAGAAGGTCGCAAAAATTATTCAATTTGCTTAGTGCTGAATAACCCTGATTTAATGGATAGGGTATTTGAACATGTAGAGAATAAGGAGGACAAGAAAAATATGGCTGTTGTTTGTAAGAAATGGTCTCAAATGTACTTGTTCCATAAAAGTGCACCGGGTTTCAACGTAGAATA
The DNA here is from genome assembly GCA_022085475.1 of Heliosperma pusillum. NCBI lineage: Eukaryota > Viridiplantae > Streptophyta > Magnoliopsida > Caryophyllales > Caryophyllaceae > Heliosperma > Heliosperma pusillum. The sequence goes on along the minus strand of JAIUZE010001435.1, from coordinate 9,198 downwards.
CATGAAACGTCTAACAAGTATTACTAAGCTGGGTGTGAAGTCTTCCTTCCCTGGTACAAAATTAATTTCAAAACGATGCAAGTGATTCATGATTGGCAGTGAGGCTGTAAAGACGGTTTTCCATTGGCGGCAAATGCTAGCAAACCGTGATGTGGAGCATATCATATTTCCATCTGGAGTTCCTTCATTAATTCATTTGTTTGATCCTGATGTCATTTACACTCCCATGCACTTTTTAATTGCTTCTGACATACTCCATGACCAAAATGATGTCATAATAATTGACTGAGTTTTAGGTTATGTTATGTTAGTATCAAGCACATTTTGGGATCCTTTTTGAAGACTGTAATGTCTTTAGACTGTAAGGTCATATGTTAGTATGAAGCACATTTTGGGATTCTTTTTGAAGACTGTAATGTCTTTAGGCTGTAATTTTCAATATCAATGTAAATTAACTTTGCCGCTTTTACTGTAGTCCGTCTGACATTATGTATTCAACAGTGTTTTTCACTGTAATTCTGGATATCAATGTAAATTAAGTTTCTCGGCTTGTAATATCGTATGTTTGATAATATGTATTCAACAGTGTTTATCATTGTAATTTTTTATATCTATGTAAATTACCTTCCTCTTTTATTGTGGTGTTATTCTGGTGTTATTCTCCTGTTACTGTGTTATTTTTGTGTTGTTATTGTTTTGTTATTGTTGTGTTATTCTGGTGTTATTCTCTTGTTACTGTGTGTTTATTGTGGTGTTAGTCTCTTGATACTGTGTTCTTACTGTGGTGTTATTGTATTGTTATTGTGTTGTTATTGTTGTGTTATTGTTATTGTCTTATTATTCTGTTAATGTACTGTTATTATATTTTATTGTTGTGTTATTGTTATTGTTATTGTTATTCGTGTGTTATTACTCTCTTTCCTTTTTTATTACAGAAACAATGGTCAAATTGAAGATGAAAAGCTTGTCTCCATCAAAGTCTTCTCCTTCTCAAAGGAAGGCAGGGAGAAAAGTAAAGGCTGAGGGAAACCGTAAAGTCAAACCCGAGGAAGACCTTTTATTGCCTATTGATGAAACTAAAAAGGCAGATGTGAAGTCTAGTCAAATCAGAGTGTATGTGTACTTTTTTATACGCGTTACTGTGTTGTTATTGTGTAATAGGGTGTTATAATTTTGTTTATTTGACTTCATTGTGTGCCTTTGTATGTTTATTTACTACTTGTTCTTAAGAGACTATGCTTTGTCTTTGTTTACAGGCCGAGTGATTTTACTAAACGTTGTCTCCCTTCGTCTCTTACTGTTGTTATATCTGCCCTTTCTGAGGAAAAAAAGGAGGCTGTGAGACAAATTGGCTTTGGTGGGTTGCTCCATCTGAAGTTGACCTCAGTTCCAATGATCATGTTCAGTCAACTTCTGTTTGCTTTTAGGAGCGAGGAATACTTTGAAGTTTCGGAGACAGAAAAGTTCAGATTGACTGAGGATGACATTTGCGATGTGTTTGGGTTACCTAATGGTGGCCATGATTTGGAGCTGTTAGTGACAGGCCTCGCCAGTTCTTCATCGCCTGATGGAGAATCATTGAAGAGTTTATGGCGTGAAAGGTATAACATTATCAGTAGCAAAGATCCAATACCACTTTCTGCGGTTAAGACTAAACTTCTCAGCAATGGATTGACCGACGAAGAGTTTAAGCAGACATTTGTGCTATTTGCTATGTCGTCTTTTCTTGCTCCTGCAAGCGGTGCTGTCGTTGATTTACGACTTTTATCTGCCGTAGAAGATGTGTCAAGGATACACCAGTTGAACTGGTGTAAGTATGTTCTTTAAGAGCTGGTGATTGGTGTACGCGAAGCGGTGCGTGGAGCCAAGTATGTTCGGGGCTTTATAGTGCTTCTTGCTATTGTGTATTTCCACCGGTATATCAAGAGGGGTAGTAAGCTCAGTAATGAGCTGCCCCTCATTCAACACTGGAATGATCAGAAGTTTGGGGATAGGTTGAAGCGTGAGGAAGCTGCCGGCGGATTGGGCCATTCAGATCGCTCAGAAGTTGTTTTCCCTATTTCAAGAAAACATTCCAACAAGTCTGGTGAGGCATCATCTTTACCCAATAATCCTGTTGGGAATGTTCGTCATATTGTTGTGGATTTACCTTCTGATATTTGCACTGACGAGGAAGTGCATGCATCATTCATAGATGTAAGTTTCTTTTAGTGCTGTTCATTTCTGTGTTATTGTAATTCTGTAGTATAATCTACTGTTACTGTAGTGTTACTCTGATTTTATTTTCTTCTTAGTGTTGCTGTAGTCTTCTTATTGTGTTACTGTAGTGTTACTGTAGTGTTCCTGTGGTGTTATTGTTAAACACTTGGTTTGCTATTATTGTATTTTTCTTTTGTTAATGTAGTGTTACTCTGGTGGTAATTCTTTCCATTTAATTTGGTAGGATGTTCACGAACTTCTGCTGCTGAATGAGAGAGACTCTGAGCTTTTCTGCAAGCGTTACATGGACAAGATGAACCAAATCAAGTTGAAGATGCAGGCCAGGTCTGAACAGTCTAGTTTAAAGGACTCTAGTCAAGTATCCCCATCAGCTGGTTGTCAAGAGACGGGAACTGTTGATGGTGTAGGCACCGAACAGCTTGTTGCTACACCGTCTTTCTTCACCAGTTAAGTCATCAAGAAGGTTGATGAGTATGTTAACGAGATATTGACAATGCGTGAGAGCCGGGTAATTCGTCCAATTGTTCCAATAAAAGCAAAAGATGTCATTATCCAACCACTATCCTTTGATCTTTTTTCTCAATTCTACGAGGACTGTGTAAAGCTGTCAGATGTAGAGAAGGATAATGTCGAAAAGGATAAAGCTCCACAGTCCCCTCTTATTCAAGACTATGTAAAGGAGCACACCATCGAAAAGTCACCGATTTCTCTAGAAGACATTTTGAGTAATGTTTTCTTTTATGTGGAAGCACATGAGAAAAACGCAGAAGATGCAGGAACATGATCTTGATGATCTATTTGTTACTGCAGAAGACGCAGAAGCGGTGATGGCTGACAGTGCTGATCTGCTGATAAATGCAGCAACTACGGGAGATGTGGTGCTGGAGGATAATAAAGATTTTTGTAGCAGTTACTTGCTGCACTCAGAGTTAGACGAGGGGTTGATCTCTGTTGTGCCAAAAACGTTTGGTTGCAGTATTGACTGCGGGGAAGTGGATGAACAGATGGTAGTGCTGTCTAAGACTATGATATCAGCAAAGCGTGTTTTCAATCCCATGCGAAGTCTTAGGAAACAAGCTGCAGACTACTGTTTCTTAGATGATTGTGATATTCCACTATCGTAAGACAACCTTTCTCTTCTTGTTTTCAGCCAAATAAACAACTTACATGTTTTATTGTCTTTTATATATTTTCCTCATCCAATTTGTTTTTCCTTTTCAAGCGACAACATCGTCCTTTGGGGCACTAGCAGTTACCTTACGAAAGAGGATATGGAAACGATGATTCCAGACAAAATGATAATGGTTGGCGTAATTGAATGGTGGTCATTGTTTCTGAATGATACTTGTATCACAGTAGATTTGAGCAAACTTTTCTTTGGCCTGGCTCAAATGGTTAGTTTTTGTATATCTAGTGTGGATAGTTCATTTATTTTCATTTTGTAGATCAACTCAAGTTTTTGTTTCACATTTATTGTAGCAACCATTGGTTCGAATCTGTAGTCCCACCAAGGATGAGAAGACTCCTAAAAGTGTGTTGGTGGATGAAGTTAAGTCCGCGTTTCTTACTTGTATAAGGAACAACAAGAAACAATGTGATCTTAATTCTGATCTGGTATGTTTCTCTATTTTTTATTTGTTCTTCGTTTTGGACAGTTGAATTTTTAAGTAATTCTATGATCTAGATCATTTAGTAGAAACATGGATGTTATGGTTGTGTTATTGTGGTGCTATTCTTTTGTTATTGTGGTGTTATTATGTTGTTAATGTGGAGTTACTGTGGGTATCAGTGCAGGTGTTACCGTGTTACTGCAGGTGTTATTCTGGTGTTATTGTGGTGTTATTATTTTCACACTGTCATTTCTGTTTTGTTTATTTTGACAGTTCTCTAATTATTTTAATTTTAAAATATTTCTCATATTTTTATCCCACTCCACCTGGGTGACCACTTTAGCTGTTTGTGTATCAACTTTACCAAGCGTAAGGTTGAATATCTTGATAATGTATACAAAAAGCTTTTGTTTTATGGGAAGGATTCTGAGATTGGCCTGTATTGCCATACTGCTGTAAGTGATTTACTATATTTTATTTTGAAAAAGATAAATAATACAAGTAGTGATATTGTTGCTTATGAATGGTTGTTTTTGGTTTGTTTTGAAGTTAAACATAATGTCTGAATTTCTTGTTGAAAATGGAGTTCCCCGAGGGGCGGAGGTAAAAGATTATGAGATTTTTAACATCCCTTTTAGCTGGCAAACCAGTGACCATGTCAGCGTGGATTGTGGTGTATATATGATGTTGCACATGCTCTTTTATCGAGGGCATCCTTTTGAGTGCAACTTGGGCAACTCTGATTCTAGAGACCTTTACCGAGCTGAGATCACTGCCTTGTTGACGTTGTCTGATTTGAACGAGGGCCGGGATGACTTCATAAACACTCTGTCCCAGCTGGGCAACAAAAAGGAGGCAATGCTGAAAAACCTTGTTGAGAAACGCCTTATTGAGCTTGAAGAATGTAGGCAGTCTCAAAAGGGTAAAAAACGTAAGTCCATTGCCAGGAAGAAAACTTCTTGTAAGAAGTTGAAAAATTCGCAGTCTCCATCTGTCTCTGGTGCCAAGTCTACTGTCACCAGCACCGTTGAAGCATCCGCTTCTGTTAGTACACCTCCAGCCGGGCCTGTTAGCATTAAGGGCGACACCCCTAAGAGCTTAAAGTTGATTTTGGGTAGCCGCAAAAGGGGATGGCAGATGATGGGCTTGGTTGCTCCCTTGATTGCGGGGGAGAAGATAATCAGATACTTCTCGTATCGGTCTTCATGAGGAAAAACCAAAAATTGCTCTCTAAGATGCTCAAGTTGCGGAAGCAAGTGGTGGACCTGTGTTTCCTGGATGATTTTGGTTTGTCACTAACGTACGTTTTCTTTTTGTTTTCTCTGTTTTCTTTTCCAAAAATTAGGCTTCTGTATTGTTAGGCTAGTGTTTCTGTATTGTTATTGTAATGTTGTTGTACTCTTACTGTAGTGTTATTGTGCTGTTATTGTAGTGTTATTGTAGTGTTATTGTAGTGTTGTTGTACTGTTACTGTATTGTTATTGTAGTGTTATTGTACTGTTTTTGTCTGGTGTTATTGTAGTGTTACTGTAGTGTTATTGTGGTGTTATTGTGGTGTTATTGTAGTGTTATTGTAGTGTTGTTGTACTGTTACTATAGTGTTATTGTAGTGTTATTGTGTGTTATTGTACTGTTTTTGTCTAGTGTTTAATCTGTTTTTTTTTCTTGTAGTGTTATTCTATTGTTATTATAGTGTTATTGTAGTGTTCTTATTATATTTTATTCCCCATTTTTAGAGAGATTTCTGTGGCATACAACGAAGGTGAAGGCTTGTTTTTGGACAGAAATGCTCTTCTGTCAATACTCCAGGTTCTTCAATGTCAACAAGAGTAGTGGAGTGCTGGTCAACTATTTTGAATTCGTTGGAGTTTGAACAAAGATCAGAACCGAGCACGATGTTCTTTGGACTTTGTCATATGGTTAGCGTTTTGTGTTTTGTTATTCCATTTATTGCGTAGCTATTTATTCGTCATTATTTGGTAATTATTTGAGGTGATGAATTTTACTTTATGATCCAAATTATGCTTTGCAGCAGGACATGATTTATTCTTTGTTAGATAACTATTACGCCTCAAGCATTGATGAGGAACCGACTAAGAGGCTGTTCCAATCGTGGGATACTTTTATAAATTGCTGCTATGGAAAATGTCATCTGAACTCCGATCTTATCTTCTTGCCTATTTTTCTCAATGATCATTACGCTGTGTGTGCATAAATTTCATCAACGAGTCCACAGATTTATTGGACAACATCCTTTACAAAGAAGACGAATATCCGGATATGTTTAAGGTGGCAGAGATTTTGGTCAGTGCTTTATAATTTTTACTGTTTCTTTTTGGTATTTTTTGTATGCTTATTATATTATGACCTTATCATTTTCTTATATCCTCTCATGTTCAGCGCGACCACATGCGTCTTTATTTAAAGATGAAAAACATCATCAAGGAATCAGACTGTGAAGATTTTGAAGTCCGTGATGTCAAGTTTGATTGGAAAAAGAAGGAGCCGAACAACGACGAGTCCGGGTGTTTCATGCTCTATACCATGGCTCAATATGAAGGAACTGAATTCAAGTCGGACCTGGGGGTGAAGGTCTCTCGTCGAAGCTACTTTGCTGAAATAGCTGCTTCTCTAATGTTGGCGGATATGAATCAGTACAGGAATTTTGTCCTAGAAAATGTAAAAAACCAGGAGCTAAAGAAACCTCATATTTTGAGTGTTGTTTCTAATGCAAGGAAGTACAAAGTGAACATTCCTTCAACAAATCAAGATGCAATTTCTGGAGATGAAGCAGTACCGTTGAAGGTTGTGTATAAAGTATATTAAGTATCTTTTGTAACTGAACTAGTAGTTTTAGGCTTTTATTTCACTGTTGATTATTGTTGTTATACCTATTATAGTAAGTATTATTGTAGTATCTACAAAAAAAATTGTTAATGTAGTTTTCAAAATTCTTAAGTTTCTCAACTGTTGCGTTTTTCTGGTGTTTTGAACAGTTTCTCAAATGTTAGTGTGGTGTTATTGTTTATTGTTCTGTTATTGTTTATTGTTCTGTTACTGTGGTGTTACTGTGGTGTTATTCTTGTGTTATTGTTTTGTTATTGTTAGTGTGGTGTTATTGTTCTGTTACTGTGGTGTTATTCTTGTGTTTTTGTTTTGTTATTGTTACTGTGGTGTTATTGTTCTGTTACTGTGGTGTTACTGTGGTGTTATTGTAGTGTTATTCTTGTGTTATTATTTATTGTTTTGTTATTGTTACTGTGGTGTTACTGTGGTGTTATTGTATTGTTAATATACGGTTATTCTTGAGTAACTGTTATTGTGGTGTTATTGTGGTGTTATTGTGTTGTTACTTTGGGGTTATTGTGGTGTTATTCTTGTGTTATTGTTTATTGTTCTGTTATTGTTTATTGTCGTTACTGTGGTGTTACTGTGGTGTTATTATAGTGTTATTCTTGTGTTATTGTTTATGGTTTTGTTATTGTTACTGTGGTGTTACTGTATTGTTAATATACGGTTATTCTTTTGTTATTGTTTATTGTTTTGTAATTGTTACTGTGGTGTTATTGTCTTGTTAATATATGGTTATTCTTGTGTTATTGTTTATTGTTTTGTTATGTTATTGTGGTGTTATTGTGGCGTTACTGTGGTGTTATTGTGTTGTTACTGTGGTGTTATTGTGTTGTTACTGTGGTGTTATCGTTGGGTTATTGTTGTGTTACTGTTATTCAGTTGTAACATTATGAAATGAAAATACACTGAAGTTAAGTGAATGAACACATTAGTAAACTAACTTATAACGTTAATAGTTACATTCCTTGATAAAGTAAACACATTAGTTCGAAAGAACAAATACTAAAAAACAGAACACTAAAACACATTAGTTATTTTTCATTCCCTTCTTGGTCGCTTGTTCTGTGGGCCTTGCACACTGCTCTCACCCTCCAGGATGTCATCCCTAAGGTTGTTTTTGTATGCGTGCATTAGTTCCATGGCTTCCAGAACTGCCGACCAATTGTCAGGAATTGAAGTATTGACACGAGTATATGACTTCTTTAGAGCCTTGACACTAGCGACAAATTGACCGTCCATGTCTGCTTCTGTGTACTGTTTTTCCTCCAACTGCCTACGCATACCATCTTTCTCGGCTTCAAGAAAATGTATTTGTGCCTGAAGACTGTCCAGTTCTTTTTGCATGTACTCTTCACGTGCCTCAGCCGCCTCAACATTGGTTAGGGCTTCCAGTATTTCTATGGAAAGCGAATCTATCTTCTTATTTGCTTTATCCAGTATTTCCTGTAATGGAGATATTTGGTTATTGTTTGTTATGGAACTCATTTTGAACAATGGAAAACATTATCCTTTACGCCTTGAGAACAGATATCAAAGTATTAAAAAATTGGATAACATAAAATATAAAATAAAAAGAGACAGGAGATTACCTTTTGCAGAGGAATGTAAAGTACCAGTATTTTGGTCTTGTGTTTTTTTTTCGTTTGGAGAATGACTGAATAAGTTTGATTTTTGGTAGAAGTATTTATAAGTAATTAGAGAAATTTGCAGCAGTTAATTTTAGCAGTTAATTGCAGCAGTTAATTTCAGCAGTTAATAAAGAATGTCAGTAGTTTATTTCCTTCTAGTTTTAATTTTCTGTTACCTAAGTGTTACTCTAATGTTATTGTGGTGTTATTGTGGTGTTATTGTGTTATTATTGTGTTGTTATTGTGGTGTTACTGCAGTGTTATTGTGTTGTTATTGTGTTGTTACTGCAGTGTTACCGCAGTGTTACTGCAGTGTTACTGCTGTGTTATTGTGAAGTTATTCTAATATATATTATTAAGCTTGAAATATAAAAGAGAGTGTCCACTCGTTTTATGCAATGATAATGTTTAATGTTATCTTGACAATACTATTAAATGCATATATAATGAAAAAATTTAAAAATACTAGAATTCTTTGACTTCAGGTTATCTCTTCATGTATCATATGATTCCATGTGTTTTTCCTTGCTCACTTCATGCATCAGATGATTCCTCCTGTAATCTTTAACAGCAAGTAGCATTTTATCATGTGTGTATGAATGTTATCATGTGTGTTACTCTGTTACTCATTCACTACAAGAATTCTTGTTTCAGGCGACTGTAATAAGGCGACTGATACTAGTAGTCGCCAATTTGGCGACTGAAAATAGAATCGGGCGATTGAAAATAGTCGCCAAATTGGCGACTGAAACAATCCTCAGAATTTTATCAAAAAAAACATGGGCGACTGAAATCAGTCGCCAAATTGGCGACTGATTTCAGTCGCAAATTTGGCGACTACCATTTCAGTCGCCAAATTGGCTATTATTCCAGAACACAAAAAACTC
>JAIUZE010001434.1:0-10139 GCA_022085475.1 Heliosperma pusillum | reverse complement strand
TGTTGTAAACGAAGTAGTGTAACATTCTTAGTTTGTCAAGTGACTGCAAAACCATGCAACAGTGCACGTCACTGTGGCACTGTGTTTCTGATACAACGAAAGGAGAAATTTTCAAATGGGTTTATTAGTCAAAATACTCAACTATATCTTTCTAAATGATTTCTGATTTTCAAAGAAACAAATTACAAGTTTGAAAGAGAAAAGTTTGCTTAATTGAGAAGCTAAGTACACTTGGTTAATAACCAAGTTCACTTGGTTAATAACCAAGTTCACTTGGTTATTGACCAATGGTCACAAGTAATTTATGGTTCCCATAACAATTATGGAAACACTCTTCCTTTTTTTCTGAAAAAATGGCAGCTCTCTTGAGCCTCACAAATGATTGTACTAAGAAGATTTTAAAGTGATTCTTTATCATATTACCCATTAGATATATGTTGTGTTAAGTTACACACTCTTCCTCTATAAATAGCCTCACACTTTGCCATTCATAACTAAGACTTTCAAGAACATTTATTAAGAAACTTTGCAAATAATTTCTGAGTTTAAAGCTTTGTTTTCAAGTATTTGCAAAATCGTTTTAAGTTTAAAGTCTTCAATCATTTTTCAAAAGAGCTGTAATTCTCCATGTATCAGTTCGCTGCAGTGTGACATCTAAGTTTGTTCCATGATCTCGTGTTTAAGTCTTAATTGTGATCTCCATGTTCATTAAGTGAACGATTGAGATTCAAGACTCTGTAAACCTGTGAGATAGAACACAAAAACTCTTGAAGCGGAGTAGCTTTAAGTTTGAGTGCAACCGGGGTTGGTTGGCGAGTTATTTTCATTGTAATGGGTTTAGTAAGTTTGAGTAAATTTCTAAACAAGCAATAAAATAACATTGGACGTAGGCTTCGGAGTAGAAGCTGAACCAATTTAAAAACATCGTCTTGTTTGTTCATTTACTTTCACATTCCGCTGTTTATTATTTACTTACTACTCATCTCGTTATTATGTATGCGCCACAGTCTTCCATACTGTGACGTACTGCATATCTCGCTGCTTTGTCTGTGTCACAGTCCTTCATACTGTGACTTAGACCTGCTGTACTTCTTGTGAACTTAAATTCAATTAAGTTTCTCAAGTCTCGTACTTAATTGTTCTTACTTGTGTTATCAAATACCCAAGTTAAGTAGAAATTTTTAAAAGTACACCTAATTCACCCCCTCCCCCTCTTAGGTGTAAATCGTTCTTAACTCTTCAATTGGTATCAGAGCCTCGTGCTCTTGATATTGGTTAAAACCAACGAGTTGATCCTTTAGTTATGGACGATTCAAAACACACTAAGTATCCCATCTTCAAGGGAGAAAACTATTCTTGGTGGAAACGCCGCATGGAGCACTATGTCAAAAGTGCGGACTATGAATGTTGGTTGATAATTCAAAAGGGTCCCCTCGAAATCATGGTCACTAATACCGATGGTACTAGTACCCCAAAAAGCGAGGACAAATATGTCGAGGCTGACTATAGAAAGGTCGAGAAAAACTCTAAAGCCATGTCCATCCTTCAATATGGCATTGGTGAACAAGAGATTAACCGGATCTCTGGATGTACTACGGCCAAAGAGATTTGGGACACCCTAAGCCTTGCTTATGAGGGAACGTCACAAGTTAAAAAGTATCGTGTTGACCTTCTCATGCAACAATATGAGATGTTCAACATGACAAGAGATGAGTCAATTAATAGTTTGTCTTCACGTTTTTCTAGTATTATCAATGACCTCAAGAGTCTAGGAAGAAACTTTGAATCCGAGGACTTAGTTCGTAAAATTCTTCGTAGCTTAAATGAAAAATGGCAACCGAAGGTTACGGCTATTGAGGAAGCTAAAGACTTGTCTATTCTCACCCTTAATGAACTAATGGGCTCACTTATGGCTCATGAGCTAACCCTCATGAAGCGTTTTAGTGAAAGCTCTAAAGGGAAAGGGCTCGCTCTTAATGCTCTCTCAAGTGATGAGGAGGATGGAGATGACGAGTTTGCAATGTTCACTAAAAACATTGTTGGAATGATTAATGGTCGTAATTTTAAGAGGTTTAGCAATAATACTAGCAAGAGACATTTTCCAAAGAAAAAGTCAAATTCCACTATTGGTTGCTTTAAATGTGGTGACAAGGGTCACCAAATCAAAGAATGCCCAAAGTGGGATGACATCAAGTCTAAAGAAAAACGTGACTTTGCCAAAAGTCAATGCAAAAGCAAAGTTATGTCGGCTATTTGGGGCATGTCTGATTCCGAGGAGGACGATGTCCTTGAGGAAGAATTAGATGCCAAGTTGTGTCTTTCCTCTCATCTCAATAAAGATGTTCCAAAGTCATCAAAGAAAGAATCAATCAAATGTCTTATGGCTCACTCTGTTGATCTCGATTCAGATTCCGACAATGAGGTAAATGATCTCAAGAAAAAGGTTCGATCTTTCTCTAAAGACAAAGTTTGTCTTCTTTTAGACCAATTTTTTGATAAGTGTCGTGTCCAAAACAATAAGCTAGATGCTATGCAAATTGAAATAGAGGACATAGCCGAGGAAAATATCAATTTAAAAGAGTGTCTAAAAGAAGTTAAACAAGCCGGTTCATCATCTTGTCTCGAGAAAGAAATCAAAAGGCTTAAAAAACAAAATCTGATTTTGAGTAAAAAAGCTGAACTGCTACATGTCACAGATACAGCCACTGTGTCATATGAGTCTAACAAGGAAATCGAGTCCCTCACTAAACATGTGTCCTCTTTAACCATGGAACGAGACCAACTTCTAATTGATCTAACAACATGTGAAAGTCGAAAAGAAGATCTTGTGCAAATTTCTGAAATATTAAATGATGAGTCAAGTCATGTGAAAAGTGCTTTAGAACTTGCACAAAAATCAAACGATGACCTTCTTGCTCAAATTGAAATCTTACAAAAAGAATTAGCCGAGGCTAAATTGTTTTATCAAAAGTGGGAAGGAAGCCAGAATGTTTTAGAATTTCTTTTAAAACAATCACAAGAATACGAAAAGCTTGAGAAGAATGTTGGACTTGGTTTCAAGCGCAACAGTAACACTCACTGTTGCATTCGAAACCGAGACCCAAGCAAGACTGATTTTCGAAAAAGAAAATATGATGGCCTTCCTGAATATATTATTTGTAACTATTGTGGCAAGACGGGTCATGTGTTTAATGGTTGTGAAAAGAGAGTCCTTGACCTTGAAAAGAGCACTAAAGTGACTAAACAAATTTGGATTAAGAAAGACTTAGTAAAGCAAACAAGTCTCAAGAAGGGACCCAAATTTATTTGGGTTCCTAAACTAAATGTTTGATTTTTTTATAGGCATTAGTGAGGGGCAGTAACAATTGGTACTTAGACAGTGGATGCTCTCGTCACATGACGGGAAATGAAACCCAATTCCTCTCGCTAGAAGCCTACGATGGTGGCATGGTGACTTTCGGTGACAACAAAAGAGGTGAAATCATTGGTATTTGAAAAATTGGTAAGTCAAAGTCACTATGTGTCGACAAAGTGTTGCTTGTCAAAGGTTTGAAACACAATCTCTTAAGCATCTCACAATTATGTGATCGTGGTAATATTGTTGAATTTCATGCTAGTGAATGTAGAATTCTTGATGGAAAAACTAGAGAACTCGTTCTTGAAGGAAAACGTGTTAAAGATGTTTACATGACTAATCTATGTTCATTGTCCGGTCAAACCCTATCATGCATGAGTGTCCAAAAGAATGACCCTTGGCTTTGGCATAAGTGATTAGGCCATGTTAATGCTAGAACACTAAACACTCTCAAGAAACTTGATCTAGTAGATGGCATTCCTAACATAAAATTTGATTTTAAATCACTATGTGATGATTGTGTTAAGGGAAAACAAGTTAAATGCTCCTTTAAATCCAAAAAGTTTGTTAGCACTTCTCGTCCTCTTGAGCTTATTCACATTGATTTATGTGGACCCATGCGCATTGTAAGTAGAGGTGGAAGTCGCTATATTTGTGTCATTGTGGATGATTTTTCAAGATATGTTTGGCTACTTTTCTTAAGTTCTAAAGATCAAGCATTTGATGAATTTTTAATTTGGGTTAAAAAGGTCCAAAATAAATTTGGTTTGAAACTTGTCTCTTTGAGATCCGACCATGGAACCGAATTTGAAAATTCATCATTTGAGGATTATTGTGATGAGCATGGTGTTAGTCATAACTTTTCGGCCAGAAGAACTCCCCAACAAAACGGGGTTGTGGAACGAATGAACCGAACTCTTGAAAATATGGCTAGGACCATGCTTATTAGTTCTAAAGTGCCAAGGAACTTTTGGGCCGAAGCCGTTAACACTTCTTGTTCATCTACAATCGAGTCATGATAAGAAAAATCATTAACAAAACCCCTTATGAGTTATTACGAGGTAGAAAACCTAACATCTCACATTTAAAATGCTTTGGTAGTAAATGCTTCATTCACAATAATGGTAAAGATAACCTTGGCAATTTTGATGCTCGTAGTGATGAAGGAGTTTTTGTTGGCTACTCGGACCATAGTAAAGCTTATAAAGTTTACAATAAGAGAACTATGAAAATGGAAGAAAGTGTTCATGTAATATTTGACGAATCTAGTCTCTTTGTCTCAAATGAACAGGTTGACGAAGAAGAGGAGGATGATGATTTCGAAATTGGGATGATACGTCATAATATGGATCAAGTAGTTGATGAGGCTGTGCAACAATCGGAGCCACTGTTGCATGATGAAGCTGGCCAAAATTCAGGGGGAACTAATCTTCACTCAGCTCAAAATGATGCTAGCTCATCCAGGGGGAATGAGGATGCAAATGAGCAGCCCACTCAAACAGAAAGTGATCCACATTCACCCTCACAAAATAACCCTGATGCAACAGTGACGCCCACTGTGACACCAGAACCAAACGAAGCCTCAAACACTCTTGTCCTAAAAAAATGGAAACATCAAAGTTCCCACCCTCTATCAAATCTAACAAGTGATCTAAACTCTGGAATGAAAACCAGATCCTCGCTCCAAAACTTTTGTGCCTTCAATGCATTCCTCTCTCAAATTGAACCTGCCAATGTCACAGTAGCTCTCACTGATACATACTGGGTGACAGCAATGCAAGAAGAATTAAACCAATTCGAAAGAAACAAGGTATGGCACCTTGTCCCTAGGCCCTCTCATCGTACTGTAATTGGTACGAGATGGGTCTTTCACAATAAGCTTGATGATTCCGGAGAAATCGTAAGGAATAAAGCTAGACTAGTGGTGCAAGGTTTTAACCAACAAGAAGGAATTGATTATGATGAAACCTATGCACCGGTAGCTAGGCTTGAAGCCATACGAATGCTTATAGCTTTTGCATCTCATGTTGGCATAAAACTTTTTCAAATGGATGTAAAAACCGCTTTCCTAAATGGCTATCTTGAGGAAGAAGTTTTTGTCGAACAACCACCGGGCTTTTTAGACAATGAATCTCCTAACCACGTTTTCAAACTTGACAAAGCACTTTATGGTTTAAAACAGGCTCCTAGAGCTTGGTATGATAGGCTTTCAAAGTTTCTATTAGAAAATGGTTTTTTACGTGGTTCGGTTGATAAAACATTGTTTATTAAGTCACAGTGTGATGAACTGTTGCTTGTTCAAGTATATGTCGATGACATTATTTTTGGTGCAACAAATGACGTTCTTTATAAATACTTTTCGGATCTAATGAAATCTGAGTTTGAAATGAGCATGATGGGAGAGCTTGGATTTTTCCTTGGTCTTCAAATCAAGCAAAGTGAAAAGGGAATAATGATCCATCAACAAAAGTATTTGAAAGAAATGCTAAGTAAGTTTGGGTTGACTAATGCTAAACCTTATGCTACACCTATGGTTTCTAACATCAAACTCGACAAAGACGAAAATGGTAAGAGTGTTAGTGAAACCGTGTATCGAGGTATGATTGGTTCATTACTTTATTTAACCGCTAGTCGACCCGACATACAATTTAGTGTATGCTTATGTGCCCGCTTCCAATCAAGTCCTAAGGAATCACATTTCAAAGCCGTTAAAAGGATTTTTAGGTACTTGGTTGGAACACAAAACCTATGTCTTTGGTATCCATCTTATTATGATCTTGATCTTGTAGGTTTTTCCGATGCGGACTACGCGGGTAGTGTGGTGGATAGGAAGAGCACTTCGGGTATTGCCACTTTCTTGGGTCCTTGCCTCATCTCATGGGCCTCCAAGAAGCAAAATACCGTTGCTCTATCCACGGCTGAAAGTGAATACATCAGTGCAGCGCTCTGTTGCACGCAAATTCTTTGGGTACGACAACAATTGCATGACTACGGTATTATTTTCGACACAACTCCTATCTTTTGTGATAATACTAGTGCAATTAACATCTCAAAGAATCCCATACAACATTCACGAACTAAACATATTGAGATAAGACATCATTTTTTGCGTGATCAAGTTGAGAAAGGAAATATTTGCCTTAGCTTTTGTAGAACCGAAAATCAAATTGCGGACATTTTTACAAAACCGTTAGAAAGAGAACAATTCGTAAAACTTCGGTTGGAAATTGGTTTATTGGATTGCATGTGATTCTAGTTATTTTATTTTCCTAAATGATTGACTAGAGTTGAGAACATTCATATGATTATTTTAGTTGTAGATTAGTTTACTACATGCAAAAATATGGTCCAAAAATATGAATAAGTATGTTTGCACTTAAGTTGATTTTGCATTAAGCCACTCAACACACTCATATCACATCACTCTTATCACTTATCACAAGATTAACCCTCTCAAACCGCTGCCACATCCAAAAATTGGGAGATACATTTGTTCAAATACCAAATTCTCAAAACCCAATGTAGCATGTCCTTCCACATCTGCCACAGTCATGACCACTGTATCACAAACTGAAAATGAAAAGAAAGTGGGTTTGTGAGCAAAAAAAAAAAATGAAGTGGAGGTTGAGACTTTAAAAGAAAGTGGAGTTTAAAAAAAAAAAAAAATGAAGTGGAGGTTGAGACTTTAAAAAGAAAGTGGAGTAATAAAAAAAAATGATTGAGGACGGGTTCTAAGGTGGTCATGGATTCGATTGAGGAAAATAATTCAAATGTTGGGGTTGTGCATGATGAATAAATCCATGAAGACAATGTTAATCCTACAAAGATGTTGTAGCTCAAAAATGTTGTCATTATTCACGGTTGGATGAATCTACTCAAGAAAATTTGACATATGTACTTATAACCGAGCTAATTCAGCTATATGTCACAGTACAACTGTGTGTTGCATCTGGTATCCTTTCAGCTATTGTTAACCCCAAAACCCTTCATAGCCTCAATATTCTTTACCTTAATCCATGTTGGCTTGATGTTTCTGAAACTCTTATGCAAACCATACTTATTTTTGCCCTTGGAACATATACTTTGTTTGTTGTTAAACTATGTCAACTATGTGCATCAATTGTGTTTGTTCTTCTTTTGATGATGTCAAGAGGGGGAAGTATTATGACTGTGTAAGTGTGTGATCCTTTAACTCTTAGGCTAACGTTCACCGTAACATGTTTTGCTTCATGATTAGATGTTCTAATTAGGCTAATGTAGATTGAATCTTTCATATCATGATCATGTTTTATTATGTCTTATGTTAAATGCTTAAAAACCGACTAATCATGGGCTAAGGGGGAACTTCACACATTATTAAAACTTGCCATCATCAAAGGGGGAATTTGTTAGAACCATACTTGGTTGATGATGCCAAGTTTCATTGTCATTTAATGGTTTGCTTCTTAGTTATGATTTATAGCATTTGAAGCTCTCAATTATTTCTCAAGGATGGTGCAAGGATGATCAAAGATGAAGAAAGTCATAGCCTAAGTCGAATGTTGTAAACGAAGTAGTGTAACATTCTTAGTTTGTCAAGTGACTGCAAAACCATGCAACAGTGCACGTCACTGTGGCACTGTGTTTCTGATACAACGAAAGGAGAAATTTTCAAATGGGTTTATTAGTCAAAATACTCAACTATATCTTTCTAAATGATTTCTGATTTTCAAAGAAACAAATTACAAGTTTGAAAGAGAAAAGTTTGCTTAATTGAGAAGCTAAGTACACTTGGTTAATAACCAAGTTCACTTGGTTAATAACCAAGTTCACTTGGTTATTGACCAATGGTCACAAGTAATTTATGGTTCCCATAACAATTATGGAAACACTCTTCCTTTTTTTCTGAAAAAATGGCAGCTCTCTTGAGCCTCACAAATGATTGTACTAAGAAGATTTTAAAGTGATTCTTTATCATATTACCCATTAGATATATGTTGTGTTAAGTTACACACTCTTCCTCTATAAATAGCCTCACACTTTGCCATTCATAACTAAGACTTTCAAGAACATTTATTAAGAAACTTTGCAAATAATTTCTGAGTTTAAAGCTTTGTTTTCAAGTATTTGCAAAATCGTTTTAAGTTTAAAGTCTTCAATCATTTTTCAAAAGAGGTGTAATTCTCCATGTATCAGTCCGCTGCACTGTGACATCTAAGTTTGTTCCATGATCTCGTGTTTAAGTCTTAATTGTGATCTCCATGTTCATTAAGTGAACGATTGAGATTCAAGACTCTGTAAACCTGTGAGATAGAACACAAAAACTCTTGAAGCGGAGTAGCTTTAAGTTTGAGTGCAACCGGGGTTGGTTGACGAGTTATTTTCATTGTAAGGGGTTTAGTAAGTTTGAGTAAATTTCTAAACAAGCAATAAAATAACATTGGACGTAGGCTTCGGAGTAGAAGCTGAACCAATTTAAAAACATCGTCTTGTTTGTTCATTTACTTTCACATTCCGCTGTTTATTATTTACTTACTACTCATCTCGTTATTATGTATGCGCCACAGTCTTCCATACTGTGATGTACTGCATATCTCGCTGCCTTGTCTGTGTCACAGTCCTTCATACTGTGACTTAGACCTGCTGTACTTCTTGCGAACTTAAATTCAATTAAGTTTCTCAAGTCTCGCACTTAATTGTTCTTACTTGTGTTATCAAATAATCAAGTTAAGTAGAAATTTTTAAAAGTACACCTAATTCACCCCCTCCCCCTCTTAGGTGTAAATCGTTCTTAACTCTTCAAGATCGTCTAGGATTGTATTCATCTTTCTCTTGTATGTTATATAGCCTATTGCTTGTAAATTTAGTCCCAAAAATATAGTCCAAAAATTAGGTTATTCTTTGATACTGATTCTTTCTTGGATATACCTTGTACGTTTGGGATTTTCTTAAGGACATATCTTGTATTCTTGTACACAAGTAGTGCATAGGCAGTCCCACATTGTAAGGTTAATGTTGCTGTGAAGTAATAGCTTGTGAATTGATTGATAGTGATATGTTGTGAATAGGTAATATAGATGTGCCTGACCGATGAAGTGGTGATCAGCCGTATAAGTGCCTCGTGCTCGTACTGCTCATACAACCAGTATTGCCGAGATATAGTAGCAAGGAAGGCCGACAATGTCGGCCACTAGTTGCACATTTTTTAGCAAACAAAAAACAAATTTCATGAATGGTCGGGTTTCTAACTTAATATGATAAAACAAATATAGATATCAAGTAGTAACTGTGATGATCATCATTAAGAAATTACATATGCAAGAAAATGAATAAATCTTAAATTCAAATTCTCATTGGAGTAATTTAGGCGAAGACTATACCTTGTTGAGTTAGGCCCTGTTCTTTTGGACTTAAACTCAACCCCTTTAAGTTCAGTTCAGCTCCTATAAGTTCAGTTCAGCTCCTATAAGTTCAGTTCAGTTCAGTTCAGCTCCTGTAAGTTCAGTTCAGCTCCTATAAGTTCAGTTCAGCTCCTATAAGTTCAGTTCAGTTCAGCTCCTATAAGTTCAGTTCAGTTCAGTTCAGCTCTTATAAGTTCAGTTCAGAAAAATTCAATTCTTACAAATTAAGTTCAGAAAAGTTATACGGAATATAGTATTTATGAAAACCGATATAAAAACATTTGACATTAATTAGTGGAATGACATTTGGTCAATTGAAAAAAAGGTGGGTGTTAAAAAATATGCCCCGAATGTCACAAATCTATTATTATTTTATACATTCACACTCCATAATTTTATAAGGA
>JAIUZE010001433.1:0-48609 GCA_022085475.1 Heliosperma pusillum | reverse complement strand
CCCCCCCCCCCCCCCCCCCCCCCCCCCCCCCCCCCTCCTCTACATAATGAGAATTAGTTCTCATTTGTGTATAAGGATTCTAAAGCTTTTCTTATAAAATATTCTCACACTACAACTTAGAGAAGTTGGTGTTTATTCTAAGTTCTTCATTTTATAATATCTTGAGAATATTACTATGTGTAGTAATATTTATATTAATCATATTTTAAGGGCTACTACAATATCATACTAGTGTAGTATTTTGTAGTGTATTAGAGGTTGTCTTGGGTGCAACTAATTGGAGTGTTCTTATTCTAAGAACTTGGAGTTCATCCCTAATATTGTAAGCTCAAGAACAAACTAGGAAGGAGTCCTATTTTGTGCCCAAAGTCCGTTCAAATCAATGTAAGGAACAATTTCTTCTTCCTTATTTGTTTTTTAGTTATGCATGCATAAGATCCATTAGTTTAATGAGTAAACTAATTTTATTATGATATTAGAAATGTCTAATATTGAGTTTAAGAAACTTACAAGCGGTATCAAGAGCTTTGGTTGTTGCATGCATAATCGATTTATAGTTTTTTTGAGTTAATGTAACTTAAAGAAAACTAGTAATTTGTGTTTTATAAGATAAAATCACAAAGTCATTTGCATGTCAATATATTCTGGTCCTAATATGATTTTAGGTCATTTTGATGATTTATGGAAATGTATATTGCTCAAATATGATTTTTAGTGTTTTTATTACATCTTAATGAGTAAAATGATGTTTAAAATGCTAAAAATAGTTAGACTTATCTTATGACCCTGAAGTTTATACACAATATCACACATGATTTTTATATGATAAAATGAAATAAATAAAGGTTAAATGGGTAAAAAAACTACCGCTTTGAATCTGACCATGAAAGTTTAGTATGTTGTCACATGCATATTTTCATGTTATACTGGAAATGTTCAGACTTATATGATTTGTCTAGCATGATTTATGAAGTTTTAATGTAAAAATGGCATAAATAGTGACTTATTTAGTAAATATAGCTAAAATTAATTTTATGTTAAGAAAAAATTGTTCCTAGTTGCTTAAATGTCCCACATTTCAGATCTAAATCTGAAAATTTAATTTAATTAATTTTCACATGCTTTATGTATTTTATTTGATAAAAACGATAAAGCGGAACCGATTTTTCTCAAAAACGATTCGAAATTTTTATCCATGATTTTTGACATTATGAGTGTCATGGTAATTTTCCAGAATGTACAAAAAATTAAAATTTGAAATTTGAAATTATTGTAATTAAATTTGGATTTATTTGATTAAAATATGATTTTAAGGTCTAATTATGAGCAATTAAATGACAACAAGTTGAATTATTGTCACAAATTGAGTGATGACTAATTTTTGAGTCCTAAATCAGTTGGGGTAATTAACTTGGACTTAAATATGATTTAATTATTTTTTGGTGATTTTAAAATGTTATTATCACGCATTTTCGAAAAACAGGGTTATATTCGATATAAACCGTTAAATAGGGCGATTTGGCATTTAAAATGAGCATGTTTTATACATATTATAATGCTGAATATTTATTATGAATGTCATATTTTGGTTTATGTAATTTATTTCTTGTATGGCCTCAGTTTTAATCGATATTGCCTGAAATGTAAGGGAATATTGATTCGATTGTAATTTATTGTGATCTCGTATCACTTTTATTGTATTATTTTATATTACAAATGTATAATAGGAAATTATTGTAATTTTATTATATAATTTGTAATTATTTGTAATACTAGAGTTTCCCATTGACGGTGCCATTCGGAAAGGAGTTCCGAGAGAGAGAAGGTGACCTTGGGAGGTGTACTTATGAAGTTCAAGGGATCAAAGGAGTTGGTTTCCGAATTTGTAATAGATTATATGATTTTCTATTCTAGGAAAGACCATACTAGGAGTTTTACTTTTATGCTTGCATGTTATTTAATATGTTTGCATGCATTGCGAAATCGTCATAACATGACATGCATATTTTATCGAGTATTCGACCGTGTCAATTAAAATTATCGTTAATTCATCGATTTAGTTCACTTAAACGAGATAGATAATAAATTGACATGATCTCTCATGATAAATAATTGAGATCAAGCCTTACCAAATGTAGAACCCATGAATCCCAATTTCTCAAGGAAGTAGGCTCGGCTCACCGGGGTGCTAAACTTGTTACGTTGGATAAGTAGGGTAATAAAGGTTATCAATTCAAAATTTGGATTGAGCTCAATGGAAGTATTCGCGATAGTAGCCGCATGTATTCCGGGCTTAAGATAAATATTAAAGTAATATTATCGACCGAGAGTTCTAATGTAGAATCGATTAAAGAGTTAATCCACCGAATTATGTTGATAAGGGATTAATCGGCTTACCGTGCCCAAGTTGATATGAATTTAGATCTCAGAATCATTTATAATAGTTGGGTAGAGGTCACTATTTAAATGTTAAAACTTGTTTAAAATGTTTACAAGTATTTAAAATGATAAATGTTGACATTTCCTTTATGTCTAACATTTGTAGTTAATATTGTTTATTCGCAATGGCAAATGCTAATTCATCCACCACCACCTATGCTCCAACTCTCACGAATGTCTCATGGCTTCGATCCTTCTTGGATCGATGCAAGTTAGAAAAGAATGGCGCTAATTTTACCGATTGGGATATGCAACTCCGCTTGGCCGCGGAGGGTGACGACAAGCTTCGTTATCTTACCGAAGCCTCTCCCGAAACACCTAATGAAAGGTCAACCGCCGGCGCAAGGCGAGCCTATGATGCTTACCATAAAGAGTATGCCACAATCAAAATTGTTTTGATCTTATCGATAGAGGCTGATCTTCAAGGGAGTGCCATAAGATGAGCACGGCGTATGAGATCTATGCCAAGCTTGTGACCATGTTTTTCACAAGCTCCTAGGATCATACAATATGAGACGGCTTCTGCGTTATTCGACATGAACCTACAAAAAGGGCAAAAATAAAGTTAGCCCTCATGTACTCAAATTGATTGAGCATGTCGAGACTCTCAAAATGCAAGGGGTTGACATTCCCGAAAACTAGTTATTGATCGAGTACTTCATTCCTTGGGGAAAATCAAGGCTTATGTGCAGTTTAGGGTAAACTACAATATGCAAAACATGAAAACCTCTCTTCCTGAATTGCACAAGATGCTTGTGCAAGCTGAGAGAGACATGGGGCCAAATGTTAGCACCTCCAAGGATGTACTCCATATTAATAATAAGAGTACGGGGAAGTTCAAGAAAGGTGGTAGTAAAGGGAAGAAGCCCTCCACCTTCAAGGGAAAGGGTAAAGCTATTGAGAATAGCTCTCCCATGCCCAAGAAGGGTGCCTTCAACAAGCAAAAATGCCATTATTGTAATGGCGTAGGGCATTGGAAGAGGAATTGCTCTAAGTATCTTGGAGATCTTAAAACTGGAAAGATTGTTCCAGTAGGTAAATATTTATCCCTGTCGTTTATGTTATGATCTCAACTTTGGTATATAAATACGAGTTGTGATCCTTATCCTATTTAATTGTAATTAGGGCATCCTAGCAAGGATAAAGGCAAGGACAAGCAAGCCTAAGAAGGCTCTTCAAGGGAAGCTAAGGTGGCTACCCATGATTGAAGACCTATGGAAGCTTGGTCTCATCTTGATTTTTCTTAATTTTGGGATGTATTTTGAGACATTGTTTTTAGAACTTTAATAATTTCCTTGTCTGACATGGACATTTTTTAAATTCCTTTTATTAACATTGGTTGTAATTGGATTTAGTGACTTGGTTTTCAACCCAAGTCACTTGGTTTGTTGAAACTTTTTAGTTCTAAAAACTTGTCACCATACTCTACTTGCACTAATAACATAAATTGTATCGACTCATATTGATCATATTAGTATTATGATGATTGGATCTTTATAATATAAGGCTAAGAATTCGATTCTCACATTGAAAGATAAATTGCTAAGTCAAAATTAAGTTATTGAACTCAAAGAAGGGAGTCTACCAAACCAATTGGCCACACCACTTATAAAGATTGTAATTGATATAAATATGAGTTCACTTCTCTAGCTTATAGAACTAGTCTATCTCGAAGCTAAGATTCGATGTCTTTACGATGAAGTGTTTAATAGATCATTAAAGGTCTAGTTGTCATAACTTATACCTCATTCAAAAGTATGAGTACAAAATTATTTGTGGCTCATAAGGCTATCTTTATAGAAAATAGTTGTATTTTTCTAAAGATAGAGTGGGAGAAAATAAGTCACAACGAAAAACTAGTTAGGTACTAGTGAGGAAACAAAAAGAAAATGATCTTAGTTTGACTCAAGACTAGTGAGTAGACCAAAAGAAAGTGTTCTTAAGTGAATCCTTAGACTAGTGACGAGACCAAAAGAAAATGTTCTTGATATAATAGAATTATGATTTATGAAGTGGAAGTACCTAGAAATTTTAAATTTCGTTTTTCTAAAGAGACTTATGAAATTATGTGGAATCTATGCAAAGGTATGATATATTTGGAGTTGTCCAATAAATCATTCCATAGACATGAACATGTTTTATTTGGAGGTGTCCAATAATACATGAAAATGTCTGCAAAAGCTAAGTTAATGCGTAACTATGTTTAGATCCAAAACATCAGTAAAATACCTTTTAGTAGGTGTGTACAAGATACACAACAAAACCACATGTCCAAATAGGGATTTGGAATAGAATGTGTACATGACACAAGCCTTAGGTATAGAGGTTATGATGATCTTTTCAATTATGAGATATAAGAAGTTTTTCACTCGAATTGTCGAAATATCATGTATATACATGAAGTTCAGTGGGAGTTAAAGTCATGTATAGACATGAAGTTAAGTGGGAGTTAAAGTTATCATGTAAACACATGAAGTTCACTGGGAGAAATTGTTTTCCACGTGAATGACGTATCACTCATTGTGAGTAACGTATTCGTGTCACCTTTTTGAAAGGAATGGTTGGATTTTTATGCTGGATGAAAGAGGGCAACATGTATACTAAAATCAAAATATATTGTGGAATAGAAGATTTTAGCTTGGCATTTAGAAAAGTGTCTTATATCGATAAGATCCTTTATCTATTTCAACAAGTTAAATATGTTATTTATGTTGATAAAAGTGGGACCACTATGAAAGGGTCATCCTTATCCACTGAACCTAAGAGTTGTTGATCACATGATACCAATCATGTATGCCATTACATGCACGTACCTAAATGAATTGTATGCTGAGAGCATGACAAGCCTATAACAAATTAATCCACATGAGTGCCATTGGATAGCCTACTAGAAAATCTATAGGGTTCTCAAGGAGAACTAGGGATACATTATTGTGTTTGGTAGAGAAAATTTGGTAATGTGGGAAAGGTTACACAAACCCAAATTTCCAAACTTATAAGGATTTATCCGAATCCTAGGCGTACCTTTGTTATACAAGAAGCGAATAACTAAAAGGATGATTGAAGAGTCAATCATTATAAATCTATAAATAGAGACCTAGTACATTATGATAAGGATAAGGTGGCATACAAGGAGCTAATGTTAGATCCTTTCACCTAAATACCTATCAGTTATCATGATAACGAGTGGGAGCATCTTTCAAGTTAAAGAGCCCAACACTAGATAGAGATCTAGAAATGTACGTAGATGAATTCATGTTATTAGGAATAACATTGAATGGAAGAAAAAAGCAATTCACAAGGTTGTAATAAATGAATATATGGTATATTCACTACCTAAGCCTTTATTGCATTTAATAAGATCGTCATGAATTGTCATCGACGAAATAAACTTTAAATTATATGATATGAAGCAATAACATTGTGCTGATTGTTCATATATGATAAATCACATTTATCGTTTGAGTTTCATAAACTCGGTTTTGTGCTTTGTTATATCCAAATGGATTGTAGAGACAATTTTTGGACTCCATTAAAGTGAACTGGATTAACGTAGCATTGGCCTCTAGTTGCTTATTTGAGGCGACGTCTCCAAGTGACTAGAGTGTGATGCGATTGATGGCAAGTTCAAGTGTCATAGGGTCATAAGGGATGACCAATCGATCACATAGGCAGACTCTAAGGGACAATCTGTCGGGCAGTGACCGCTTATAGAGTTCTGGCAACTCTTGTAGCCTGGTCGTGGCAAGATCTACTATAGTATTCTTTTTGAGTCAATTCTTTGACTAAAGATTGTTCGCCTAAGGTGGCAAAGTTTCAGAGTGACTTTGATTTATGCTCTACGACCTTCGTAACTTGGGTCAAATGGGTATCTTTTGGGTCATGATGAGTTGTGGCTATGCAAAGGGAATAGTGCGATAAGAATTGTCCACCCTTTGTCAGGGTTGTTTTAAATCTCAAGGCCACTCGAGGAGGAGTAAGCTAAAAATGCGTGGCCACGCTCGGAAGGTATCTATATTAGATAATTCCGGTCAGACAGTTACTCTTTAGATCGAGGAAACCACTCTTGATATGATCAAATGCAAGTACGACCTGCAAGACACCTTGCATTTAGTGGGAGATCGTAATAGGACAAGAGAATTGGTGACGCACACTTGTCTCGGACAAGTGGGAGATTGTTGGAGTAAATGTCCTCAACAACAGTGCGATCACATAATTAAATCTCAATAATAAGAATACAAAGGGATGATGAATATTATAGTCAGCTGATCAATCAACATAAATTGGTAACGATTGGCTCAATTGAGTTTAACATTACTCTCGTATGACGGTGGTGATCAGTTGATCCCTTGAGGTCACACCTAAAGGACAATCCCCTAAACATGTACATTAACTAATTGTATAGTGAAACAGATTAATTAATCCCTTAAATTGAACCAAGTTTAAATTATAAGTGAGAAATATATCTTATTGTAATATGATTAAATGAGATTCATTTTAGTAATTTAATAGTTATATTACTAAGAATGCATTATGTTTATGACACATTTGAGATAAGCAAAATTGGTTAATTGATTATAATTACAAATTGTTGTAGATTGTATTAACCAAATATGAGATGACCCATTTTATTTACATGTAATTATAAAATATGACTTAAAATGTTAAGTCTAATTGATTTGCTATGAAATTGCATTTAAATTAGTTAAATGTACATTTATAAGCAAAGATTACATGTTACATGTCACATGTCACATATGTGACAAATGACAAATTACAAAGTTAAAATGGAGTCCATTTTATGCTCATGGGGCCGGTCATATTGGGTGATTATTTTAGGGTGTTAATTAGTTGTTGTTTTTAATGCCTAAAACACAATCATTTCACCTAAAACACCTAAGGCCTACTCTAGTGTTATGGATAAGACAAAAAGGAAGGCATGCTTGTGTCTTTTCTTAGCCATAGCCGGCACCCCCCCTTCCTCTACATAATGAGAATTAGTTCTCATTTGTGTATAAGGATTCTAAGGCTTTTCTTATAAAATATTCTCGCACTACAACTTAGAGAAGTTGGTGTTTATTCTAAGCTCTTCATTTTATAATATCTTGAGAATTTTACTAAGTGTATTAATATTTATATTAGTCATATTTTAAGGGCTACTACAATATCATAATAGGGTAGTATTTTTTAGTGTATTAGAGGTTGTCTTGGGTGCAACTAATTGGAGTGTTCTTATTCTAAGAACTTGGAGTTCATCCCTAATATTGTAAGCTCAAGAACAAAGTAGGAAGGAGTCCTATTTTGTGCCTAAAATTCGTTCAAATCAATGTCAGAAACAATTTCTTCTTCCTTCTTTGTTTTTTAGTTATGCATGCATAAGATCCATTAGTTTAATGAGTAAACTAATTTTATTATGATATTAGAAATGTCTAATATTGAGTTTAAGAAACTTACATTTTTGTTGTCTTTAATTCGAGATCGTATCTTAAAAGGTTATATTCGTTCATATCTAGTATTTAGATCCGTCTTTGATATAGTTTAGCATGTTTAAAATCAATTAAATCACTTCCACTTGACTTGTAGATCAATAAATAAACCGTAAATCACCAACGAGCATTAACTGATTGCGATTCTGGCTTCACAGCCAGAACCCAACAATGGAATAGACGCAAAAACCCATGCGCCTCTAGATGATGCGCCTCTTCTGGGCTGGTTTCTGTCTCTGAACTTCCTGGTTCGCTTCAACGCAGTTTAAATTACCTAATTAATCGACTATTAATTGTATTATCGCTGTTAATATATTTCGTTTAGTTTTATTAATTCTTTTCTTTTTATTCAAACTCGTCTTTCAAACATATTTCCGACATAGATCCCTCGAATCCGTTGCAATCTTTATTGTTTTTGTTATTTTAATTCTCTTGTAATCAATGTACGATTCTTGTCTTTTTCACATGCAATTGAATCTAAACCTTACTTCAACATAATTGGATGCCTAAAATACATGTCAACCGACTAGTCTTATCTCACATGCTAGGATCTAAACTTGGATGTTGTATAGCATGCATATAACCGACAACACATCGATATTAGAAGAGTTTCTTTAACCATTAGTAGAGGTTGCTATCTAGGCGGGTGGAATAAGGTGTTCGATCAAAAGAATTTCCTAATACGTACACTCACCCCTTACTCCAGATTTCCATGAGCACCCAAGTTCATTGGCATCCACGAGAGTCATTCTAGACATAGAATGCTAAGGGTAACGAGCTCTTGGTTTTCATGTCACTACTTTGTGTCTTGACATGACATGAAGTATTTGAATGGTTCCAACTTCCCACAAAAGTTGGTGGCGACTCCACAAACGCTTATTCAGTACGACGCCACAATCGCGCCTCCTCCTTGGCGAGGCACGTGATCGCGGGTCCTATGCATCAAACAAAGGCACTCAGGCCATCGAATACAATCTAAACAGAGCATGTACGTCAAACTGGTAGCTTTCGCCCAAAAGCAAAGTCAACATCCGAAATATACAAAAAAAATTCAAAAAACACAAATCAACAACAAAACAAAAGACAACTAATCCTCATTGCCACGTAGCTCGGCTAAAGTCGTCTCAAGAGCGGCGATCTCAGCATCCCTGTTCTCCAGTTCCCTCAACAGACGAGCCGTCTCCTCCCGGGACTCCGCCAACTCCCGCTCTAAGTCTCTCTGTGAAAAAATGCCTCATTTTAGTCATGCCATTTCAAGAATACAAAAAGATACAATAAATATGGAAAGGGAATTAGAGGTATATACATGTCAATCCCGGCCACCTGAGAGCGCCTTGATGGTCGTAGCCCGCAATCGGTTGGCCAACCTCTACAATGTTACATGCTGAGACGTTGGCACATGTATTCAAATGTAAATAAGGGTAAAATCAAATGCATTTCTATGCAACGAAAAGAATGAAAATAGCCAAAAGTTAGAGGCTTACCCTCTAGCACCTCGTGGTAAGCTAGTGGGAAATCGGTATTACCACAATACAATTATTATAGGATTATAATGAAATAGTAATAACTTGATTATACTAGTCATAAACGAAAACATCAATAAGAGTAGAGATTTAGAAATCAACCTCCGGTCATAGCAATTGGCGTAAAGAACAGAGATATCAAAGTAGATATCCTCCTAATCGTTGCACCCAAGATTGTATGAGATATACCCTTCTCCTTTGCTAGAAAGACAACTAAAGTTACTGTTAACTTTTGTTTTGTGATTTTTGTCAAAAGTTACTGTTAACTTTTGTCTGTTGTGTGAATGATAGAGAGGGAGGCAGTCAGTGAGAATGCAATTAGGTTTTTAGAATTTTCTTCACCCTTTCCTTTTTCTCACGGCACACATAGGTTTTATATGAGGAGAGTTGGTCTCCTCAAAATAACTACCCATTGACTAAAAACCGAGTGTATCCGGATACATTCGTTTTTGGTCATTTTAGCTTCGAATATAATGTAATATCTTATAATCGTCGTTTTACATGGACCGACATTATAATACATCATTAATTATAAATATCCGTATATTTATAATTTGCCAATTAATTATAACGGTTTACGTTTAATTAGCTTACATTATATACTATAATTAAATATAACCTTTTATATTCAATTTTACGAATTACAGTTAATTCGTCTCAGCTAACTTTATTTAATCATTATTAAATAATCTGTCATCATCACATTGACTAACCTTTTAGTCAAAAACACCGACTAACCTTTTAGTCATATAATAGGGTATCAATATGATTATTTTCTCAAACAATCACATCTCTCAAACACATCCTTTAGGTGTGACTTTTAGGGACCAGTTGATCACCGCCATCTGTATGACAATAACGTCAAACTTATCTAGCAAGCCAACCGTTATTGATAAACGTTAATCAACTGATTATTATACAAAGTATAACCTGTGAACCTACAGAGATTTATTTATGTTATTGCACTAACTGGAGGACACTAGCTCCAACAATCTCCCACTTGTCCGTACAAGTGTATGTGCGATAACCGATTCTCATATCCATAATAAATTTCTCCCACTCAATGTAAACCAATTTGCAAAGTCCGTATTCACAAAGGTCGTAGTTTACAAGTGATCAATATCAAGAGTGGTTTCCCCGACTAGAGAGTAACTTAACTGATAAACGAATCTATATTCGAGCATGGCCATGCATTTCAGTTACAGCTCCTCGAGTGGCCCTGAGAAATATCATATCCTGATAAAGGTTGGATATTTTCTTCAACTCGAATCTTGCAGATACAAGCGCAGTATAAAATGACCCAGTGAAAATCTACTAAGCCTCCTGTTACGGTCGACCATGAGAAAGAAACCAAAGTCACCCAAAAACTGCCTTTATCTCAAGACACAGTCGATAGTCAAAAGAATCGACTCTAGGAACAATATGGACGTCCTATCCACGACCTGGCACCTAATGTTCTGAAACATTTAGAACTCCATAACGTTGTCACAAAATTGTCCTGCGAGGTATCATTATAGCTCGCATATGTGATCGATCAGTCAACTGTTTGACTTATGGCTCGTTGAACCCACCATCAATCGACTGCACAGAATAATTGCCAGAGTTATCAGCTCATGAAGGCGATTACGGACCAAAACAAAATATAATCTAATTCAGTTCACTTTGTGGTGTTCGATGTTGTCAGTACAACCCACATGAAAAACAAAATATAAACAAAATGATGATTTTATAGATAGTATTTATGAAAAAGATACAGGTGTCTAATCCATACAAAACAACTAATACAACTCAGGAACATGTTTGATTCCCATGGAAATAACGTGCCCTTCATGTTTATCATATCTCAATGGTTTAGTGAGATGATCTGCGACGTTATCATCCGTAGCAATCTTGTCTATCACTATCTCCCTTTGCTCCACATAATCTCGGATCATGTGAGCCTTCCGTTGTACATGCCTAGACTTGTTGCTGGACTTGGGCTCCTTAGCCTGGAAGATGGCACCACTATTATCACAATAGATGGTGATCGGGTCATCCGAACTAGGAACTACAGTTAATCCTTGTAAGAATTGACGCATCCATATAGTTTCCTTCGCAGCCTCTGAAGCAGCATAGTACTCGGACTCAGTCGTAAAATATGTTATTACAGTTTGTTTGGAGCTTTTCCAGCTGACCGCAGCGCCAATAAGAGTAAAAACGAATCCAGACTGAGATTTCGAGTCATCTCCATCCGTTTGGAAGCTAGCATCTGCGTAACCGATTGCGCATAGCTCAGTGTCGCCTCCATAAGTCAATACCCAATCCTTAGTCCTCCGTAGGTACTTAAGGATATTCTTAACAGCCATCCAGTGTGATTCACCTGGATTGCCTTGGTATCGACTTGTCATACTCAATGCATATGCCATGTCTGGACGTGTGCATATCATGGCATACATGATCGATCCTATAGCTGATGCATAAGGAATCCGACTCATGCGCTCGACCTCTTCCGATGTCTTTGGTGCTTGAGCTTTACTCAACTGCATCCCAGAGACCATTGGAAGGTTCCCCTTCTTGGAGTTGGTCATGCTGAACCTCTCAAGAATCTTATCTATATAAGACTCCTGACTGAGGGATAACATCCGTCGTGATCTATCTCTGTAGATACGGATCCCCAAAATTCTTTGTGCCTGGCCCAGATCTTTCATCTGGAAATGGTTCTTTAACCAACAAACTTTACCGAAGTTAAGAGAGGTATGTCATTCCCAATCAAGAGTATTGTCATCGACTACAATATTAGGAAGACATCTTGCTCCCACCTCGACTTGATATTAACTGGTTCCTGACCGATCAGTAACTCCATTTTCCTTTTATCCATCCTGGTCGAAACGATGATTCCAACTCCGAGAAGCTTGCTTAAGTCCATAGATGGAACGCTTAAGCTTGCATACCTTCTTAGGATTTTTAGGATCAATGAAACCTTCGTGTTGTACCATGTACAACTCCTCCTCCAAATAACCGTTTAAGAAGGCGGTTTTCACATCCATCTGCCAAATTTCATAGTCATGAAAAGCGGCAATCGCTAAGATTATCCGAATGGAACGCAGCATGACTACGGGTGCAAAGATTTCATCATAATGCAAACCGTGCACTTGAGTGAAACCCTTTGCCACTAGTCGTGCCTTGTATGTATCTTGTAGGCGAGTAAAAGTAATGACCAAACATCCCTTTTGGATAACCAATAAAGTATGTCTTGACCGATCGTGGGCCGAGCTTATCGTCAGGTCTCCACTTGACATAAGCCTCGCAGCCCCAAACCCGAATAAAGGCCAAGTTAGGGACCGTTCCCTTCCATAATTCATATGGAGTCTTGTCTACAGCTTTAGACGGACTTCGGTTAAGTATTAGAGCAGCTGACAAAAGAGCATAACCCCACAATGAATCAGGTACAACCGTGTGACTCATCAGGGATCGAACCATATCAAGTAATGTTCGATTTCTCCGTTCGGACACACCATTCAATTGTGGTGTTCCAGGTGGAGTTAACTGTAGTACTACACCACAGTCTTTAAGGTGTCGATCAAACTCCTTCGAAAGATATTCGCCACCACGATCTGAACGTAGTGCTTTAATTTTTCTATCCAGCTGGTTTTCAACCTTATTCTGGAATTCCTTGAACTTGTCAAAGGACTCACTTTTATGCTTCATTAAGTAGACATAACCATATCTACTCAAATCGTCCGTGAAAGTGATAAAATACCTATAGCCATCTCTACGTTGATTGACATAGTCCACACCCATCATTATGTATAGTCCTAATAGGTCACAGCGCGCATTCCACACCTTTGAAGACATTAAGAGTCTTTTGCCTATGAACATGATCACACGGTGCCAAAAGATTTAATGTCCAAATGGGGAATAGCCCATTGTCAATGATCTTTTCCTTCACGCGTTTTTCATGTAATGTGTTCCCATACGGCAATGGCCATAAATGGGTTGATCTTTGTCCACCAACCTTTGCTTTCTTACTAATCACATGCAATATATCTGTGGTTTGATCTAAAACATAAATCCCCATTCATGGAAAACTGCTTTAACCATAAATCATCGTTTAAAGAGAAAATACAGTATTTCCTTTATTACAAAAAAACGAAAAAAGGCGTCCTTTATCCAAGTACAGAAACTGAAATAATGTTTTTAGATAACTGGGTACATAGTAACAGTTTATTCAGAAAGAACTCAATCCGTCCACTCGGAGTTGGATTCCATATTTTCCCACTGGAAAACGGCAGCTACTCTTGCTCCATTCCTTCCTCACTCGCGGTCCACATCACCCCTTGCGAGAGTTGTGATGTTTCTTAGACCCTGCAAATGATTGCACAGATGAGAACCACAACCAGTATCTAGTACCCAAGTTCCGAAACTTGCATGGTTGATCTCAATCATATAAATAAAAGAAGAAGACATACCAACAGGAGAGAAGCGGCCTGCTTTAATGTCCTCTCGGTACATGAGGCAGTTCCTCCTCCAATGCCCAAACTTGTGGCAATGGTGGCACTGCACGTTACCTTCATCGCTCTTTGTCTTTCCTTGTGAGCTACCGCTAGACTCACCAGGCCCACTCTTGCCTTGCCCTTGCTTTTTGAATTTCGGCTTCCCTACAGCTAGGTTTGCCTTAGCCTTGCCCATATCTTTGCCCTTGTTGGCAATCATGAGAACGTCCTGTTTCAGACTCCCACTCAATTTTAGATCACTCTCTGTCTGTACAAGGAGTGAGTGGAGCTGATGAGGACTCTTCTTCATGTCATTCATATAGTAATTTGCCCTGAAAAGGGCAAAACCATCATGAAGTGAATGAAGAACGCGGTCTATGACGATCTTCTCATCGATTTTGCAACCAAGTGCCTCCAGTTTCTCGACATTCTCAATCATGTCAAGAATGTGTGGGCTAACTGCTTGGCCCTTCTGGAGTTTCGCTTCAAAGAAGCGACAGGTATGCTCATAGCTAACGATCATCGGAGCTTTCGAGAACTCGTTAGAGAGCGTGGTGAAAATCTTGTTTGCACCTTGGGCAATGAATCGCCTTTGCAAATTTGATTCCATTGAAAAGATGAGTACGTTCTTTATCGCACCCGCCTCCATTACGAAATCACTATAAGCAAGTGATTCATTTGCTCCTGCATTGGGGCCTGGGTTTGGCGGTAGTGGCTTAGTCAAGTACTTGAGCTTACCGTCAGCAATGGCAGCATTCCGTAATGCCGCCTCCCAGTCCGCAAAGTTGGACCCGTTATTCTTCAGTCGCGTTGACTGATTCATAGTGTCCATAAACATCTTAAGCCAGGACTCACGTCCGAGCGTGGCACTTGGCATTAGGTCATCAGTATGCCCAGCCATTTGTTATTAGCAGTTATATCTGAATATATGACTGTGGAAAAAGAAAATAAATATGATAAGTTTCATCGTTTTTAAAATTTGAGTCTAATGAAAAACAGTTTAATTCGATGACTCGTGCATTTATACAATTGACCTCCCTCAAGAATTATATAAATGATCCCAAGACTCAATTTCTGTAAATTGATAAGCCAACCTCTTGGCTAATTCTACTTTTAGAATTCCTGGTCGATAAATTTCTGTAAATTCTATCTATAGTCCATCATAATCACGAGATAGTACTCGTACTATAATGTTGAGATAAAATAGGTCAACACTCACTACTTACCCAACGTAGAAGGGGTCATATTATGACTTCCGACGAAGAAGGGGTTCATAGTAGTTTTTCCTATAAAGACTAGTCTCAATTTTATTTATAGGGGAAGGTCCCATCATCTTAACTTAAATTCATTTTAAGTGAACAAATGTCTAGCAACTCGAGAATGATTTAACTAAGGTGATGGCCCTAAAAGCGAGTGACATCTGTATGTCCATGATTAAAAATATTCAATCTATATGAATCATTTTCATGCATTTTAGGTTTAGGTGGTTTGGTTTAGGCGGAATATGATGCAATTATATCTATCATGTGATGGAAAGCAAACGAGAATGAAAAACGTAAAAAGAAAAACATGTCCTAGTGTGGCCTATCCTACCAAAAAGAATAAATACAACTCGGAATCAAACTGATTGGACCCTCGAAGCTTGACTTTATCACCCTTCTTGGTCCATGTAGCGGGAGTGAGCTCCAATCTCCATCTTTAGTCTTCTTGGAAATTACAATAAATAAAATTACATTGATCCTATTTATTACATTCTAATTTCAAAACCCAAAACTAAAAAAAAAGGAGATGCGAGATCTCAAAATACATCCAAGACTATGTTACCATCATTACGGTAACACAATCTACTAAGGCCACACTAAGTTACAACTGATTGTAAAATACGTTAAAAATTCATTCAAACATTCCAAAACATAATAAAAGCACCAACTAAAATAAAACATACAAGACATAATACAGTTATTACGATGTTTTATTATCCAAACCACCCTTTAACATCGAATAAATTTTTTTGGTGATTCTGTAATTACCAACATTAATTACAATCCCGATTCATTTTACTGATAAAATGAACTATCCTAAACATTTCAAACTGCTTTAAAATGTAAGATATTAAGCATATGTGAACCGTTTCACATTAATTATACACAATCCGAATGATGTACAATTAAAGGCCAAAAACTTGAACACGAAAAACAGAAATTTTTCAGCATAAATTTTTTTTCGGCAAAATTTTTTTTCAGCAAAAGGTCCCTATCGACAAAATAGGGAAAAATTAATATCCTTTCTAATGATAAAGTCATTCAACATCATTTTCATTTTCATTTTAATCTAATCTTTATTAAATTAAAACATCTACAAATCTATTGTATGTTATTTCAACAGATTAAAATAACAAAATAAATCTAAATGAAAACGAATACGAAAGGAAATACGATTCTGTAAAGTACTCGATCGAGAAGAAATTAAACATTAAAGTTTCTCGATCGACTAATTCTTCCTAGTCGATAAGCAGGGACCTCGATCAAGTATAACATCACTCGATCGACCAAAAAGTTTGAGAAAACCGCTCGATCGAGCAAACACAAGTACTCGATCGACCAAAAGGTTTAGAAAACTGCTCGATCGAGCGAAACCAAGTATTTGATCGACCAAACAACTGAGAAAACTGCTTGATTGAGTGAAAACAAGTACTCGATCGACCAAAAACCCACAAAAACTGCTCGATCGAGACACTAAAGTCCTCGATCGAGTCAAACACACAGCGGCATAAACAGTTTCGGTTTATGAAATCAAATTAAAACAATTTCGTGGCCTATGCTCTGATACCACTTGTGGGAAATCGGTATTACCACAAAACAATTATTATAGGATTATAACGAAAAAGTAATAACTTGATTATACTAGTCATAAACGAAAACATCAATAAGAGTAGAGATTTAGAAATCAACCTCCGGTCCTAGCAATTGGCGTAAAGAACAGAGATATCAAAGTAGATATCCTCCTAATCGTTGCACCCAAGATTGTATGAGATATATCTTTCTCCTTTGCTAGAAAGAGAACTAAAGTTACTGTTAACTTTTGTTTTGTGATTTTTGTCAAAAGTTACTGTTAACTTTTGTCTGTTGTGTGAATGATAGAGAGGGAGGCAGTCAGTGAGAATGCAATTAGGTTTTTAGAATTTTCTTCACCCTTTCCTTTTTCTCACGGCACACATAGGTTTTATATGAGGAGAGTTGGTCTCCTCAAAATAACTACCCATTGACTAAAAACCGAGTGTATCCGGATACATTCGTTTTTGGTCATTTTAGCTTCGAATATAATGTAATATCTTATAATCGTCGTTTTACATGGACCGACATTATAATACATCATTAATTATAAATATCCGTATATATATAATTTGCCAATTAATTATAACGGTTTATGTTTAATTAGCTTACATTATATATCCAATTTACGAATTACAGTTAATTCGTCTCAGCTAACTTTATTTAATCGTTATTAAATAATCGTCTCATCATCATATTGACTAACCTTTTAGTCAAATACACTGACTAACCTTTTAGTCATATATTAGGGCATCAATATGATTATTTTCTCAAATAATCACATCTCTCAAACACATCCTTTAGGTGTGACTTTTAGGGACCAGTTGATCACCGCCATCTGTATGACAATAACGACAAACTTATCTAGCAAGCCAACCGTTATTGATAAACGTTAATCAACTGATTATTATACAAAGTATACCCTGTGAACCTACAGAGATTTATTTATGTTATTGCACTAACTGGTGAGGACACTAGCTCCAACACAACTCACATACAAACCCTCTTTATTGGTTCATTCAAGAAATACACCTTATCAGGCAACTTCTGATCCATGTTAAGCTAAAAATTTTAAATCAGAGTTTAAGAATTTCAAAGATTTTTCTCTCTCTATCTTTAACCATTATTTCCTAGAATTTTTTATAATATTATTATTTACGGTATTTTATCACTTGGACTAATGTTGGGTGATATTTTAATGTGTGAAGTATACACTACTTGGACATTATAAATATCATACTAATTTTTTTTTTTTTGGACAAGTGTGAAACAACAACATTTAAAACGTAAAAGACTTTAAGCTTATTAGATTGATTAAATCCAATCTTTTCAAAATTAAATTTGTTTAACATTTCATAATTTAATCTTGTCTTAAGCCTTTAAAAGAGTTAGTTCGTTCCACTCAAGACATTTATCTTGTTCGATAATCTCGTGTTAGTACTTAAATGCTATCTCTTTCGTTCAAGGTGTGAACAAACATGAGACTCGTGAGTTTTGTAGAAACACCGAGATACAACCAAACCATAGACTTAGTGTAACACCCGCAAATGTGCCCTATTTTATTTTAAAAATATTATACGGATATTAGTTAGCGTAATTTTAGATTTAGTCTCGAACTTAGTTTCCCGTGTCTAATTTAGCAAATCCGAGTTCGTATTCGGACTCTACTTGGAATTCCATGTGGGTTACGCCTTAAGCCGAATTTTTGGCTTTTTCCCCATCTTTCTCCACTCACCTATAACCCTAACTCCCTCACGTTTTCCACTCACCTTCTTCCTCACCAAGTAACTAAAACACTAAACCCCATTTTTGGATCAACTCAAGTTCATCACTACTTATTCATTAGTCACTCAAATACTTTAATTTTTATCATAATCTTCCCCTCTTATCGTCCTCTACCTTGTGTGGTAATAAAATTACCGCCTTTATATAGGTGAATTATATTCATCTTTTGTTGTCTTTATATAGGTGGAGACCTTCAAGACCCCGACAAGGATTACTACTAGTGGAGGAGGACCTAGAAGACGATTGAAGACGCACAAAGGTAACGGTGAAGGGTTACTCGATATCAATACGTGTTTTAATGCTTTACTTGATGTTTACCAAATGTCTAGTGACAATTATTAGGTATCTAATGTGTTTTGATGTTAGTAAATATGGTTGGAATTGGATGAGTGTTGTTAGAATTTGTGTTGGTTAATGATTGTTGATAATTGTTGTTAGTTGTTGATAGTTGTTGATGATTATTGAAGATTATTGGTGTTGTGTGATGATTCTCGTGTATATGTTGTCTCAGCGAGCCGGCCGGCCGCCGGTCAGCTGACCGGCTGGGAGTGTGGCTGATGTGAAATGGGTAATTCGAAGTATTTTTGGTATTATTTAAGTCTCAGCCGGCCGACCGGGCCGGCTGGGACTCCCCCATCTCTTTCTTCTTTTCTTAAGAAGGCATGTGGTCCCAGCCGGGTAGCCGACTGCCGGTCCCCCTGACCGTCTGGGACATCCCTGTATTTTTAATGTTTTTGGAATGTTGCTGAAGTGCCAGCCGGGTAGAAGGCGGCCGGTCCTCTTGACCGGCTGACACACCTTGTGTTTTTCTTTCCCTTATCTTTCCTTATGCTTTCATTTATAATAGTTTGTACGGTTCGTTTATCGTATAAATTTACGTAATAGCATTTAATATTCATGTTTAGAATATATGATATCCCACTTGCTTATATCGCACGTTTGTGACAGTTTTTGATATGTTCCCCTTTGAGTGGGTTTTACCTATGTTTTGATTTGAGCACTAATCGTTAAGTGCTATGAACTCTCATTCCCCGGTTATACCTGTAACACCCGGAAATGTACCCTATTTTTCTAATAGAAATATTTTACGAAATCGTGTCAGCGATTTTAAGTTTTAATTTATAATTTTAAGTTCCGAGTCGAATTTTGAATTTGCGAGTTCGTATTTGGAATTTCTGCGAGATTCCATGAAAAAGCCGTCTTAAGGCGAGTTTGACTTTTTGGTTGACTTTTCCTTACTTATACTCTAATTCCCTTAAACCTATTTCTTCATTCACACAAACACCAACATTTCTTCATCCTTAAGAAACCAAACACCTAGCCTCCATAGCTTTTTCGATCTTAAAATCATCGTAGCTCCTTCGTTCTTTGACGGAATTCACGTAAGTTCGTCTTATTCTTCCCCTCTTAGCTTCCTCTATCCGTATTGGTAATAAAATTACAGTCTTTCTCGCTTTTTAAATTATCCGTCTTTCTCAAGGTGAATGATATTCATCTTTTATTATCTAATTGTATGTAGGTGGAGACTAGGAAGGTTTAGAAACCGTTTAAAGTCGCGAAAAGGTAACGGTGAAGGGTTACTCGATATCATTTACGTGTTTTACATGATTTCCATGTTAGAATTCGTTTTTTTGGAATACAATTAGAAAGCTTAGAAATTATGATTTTGAGGATGATTGTTGTTAGTTGATGATTGGTGATGATGAATATTGATTGTTGATAGTTGATAGAAGTAAATTAGGAA
Organism: Heliosperma pusillum; assembly: GCA_022085475.1. Taxonomy (NCBI): domain Eukaryota; kingdom Viridiplantae; phylum Streptophyta; class Magnoliopsida; order Caryophyllales; family Caryophyllaceae; genus Heliosperma; species Heliosperma pusillum. Next base: position 28,329 of record JAIUZE010001433.1, on the reverse strand, counting down.
AATTGGAAATGATAGGAAGGTGTTGTTGGTTCTCGGGTGGACTCGTGTAAATTCACAGCACCGACCCTTTTTGGTAGAATGCTCATATCTCCTTCGTTACTAGTTTTTTTTGGGCTTGTGACCACTCGTTGGAACCGTAAGAGGATAAGCTATCACCTCGACTTGGAATTTCTGCATTCCCATATCTAGAACTCTAGTTATGACAGTTTGAAGTGAACCCTTGTATAAGTTAGTTTCCAAACTTGTTGTTTTGGAGAGTTATCTATGTTTCTTATTTATTATGCTTCTTAAACTTGGTCTAAGGCTTGGGTATCATGTATTGATTCATGTTTTGGATATATGATATCCCATTCGCATGTATCACATGTTTTGTGACGGTTTTTGCTATGTCCCACTTTGAGTCGGTTTTTACAAATGTTACGGTTTGAGCACTATTTTGTCTTGTGCTTTGTATTCTCATTCCCTTGGCTACCTTCCCGTTCGTAAGGCTGGCATGTCGGAACGGAGAGGTATCCTACTGCTTAAATGCATGTGTTAGTGGGCATATGACGACGTTGTTGGGAGTTGAACGCTATGCGTTGATCGACCCGGCCGTCAAATGTTGTATACTTGCGAGGTGGTGTTATTTGCATGTAGCGTACCGCTTGTTATGAGGTTTGAGCTCTTTTCCGCCTCTTTCGTGAATTGATCTACCGAATTTGGGGTACTCGGCATTTATTTTTGTAAGACCGAGTCTTGAATGCGAAACGCTTTATCGCATGTCGAATCGGAAAATGTGATTCCGAGAATCTGGCCAGGTTTAGATTAGGAGCCGTTTAATTATCGTTCCTACCAGGAGGAAATTAGTCTACATATACGAAATGTAGCATCGGGTATGAGTTCAGGGAAACGCTTTATCCCGTGGATGCCTTTTAATCATACTTGCCATGTACACGATGCTAGTGCGTTTCATTTACCGTGAGAGAAGTCGTCTTGAGTCGTCTTTGAATGCGTGATTTCATGATATTGTTCATGGTCATTGCAGGATTGGACACCGTCAGTGTCTTGGTTCGTGAATGGTTGATAATATGGTTGGATTATTGTGATCATCGCATGACTTGACTTGGTTTGTCTGTCGAGTCTCAATCTTATCAATCTTATACCGCTAACGGTGAGATGTAAGCCCTAGTGAGCGTATTCGATTGCCTAAGAGTGTCTTCCCCGAGTCTTTGAATAACATGATGGCTTCAGATTTGATTTCCATGTGATCTTATAATTATATCTTGTATTGCCTATCTTTTCTTATCGTAACTCACATGTATATTTTTATATGCATGCTCTACTTTTGTATTTCCTTATATGTACGTTAAAGGTGATATGGCTGGGAGAACCCGGAGTTACTCCCCACTGATTGTGGCGTTCATGTTTTTCATGAATGAACAGGTTGCTTGCATGGATGGCTTTTTGCTTATGCTATTTTGGGTTCGGGTGTGAGCTAGCGGGCGTTGTCCCTGGATGAAACACCTCTAGACGTTGTTTAGCTAGTTGCTAATTCCTTTGTCTTTTGTTAACACTTTGAGAGACTACGTCTCTTGTGGTATTTTTATTTAGTTTGTAATATTTTGACACTCCTCGTTTTATTTAACTTGCATGTATAAAAGTTTTTAAAAACTACCTATTTCCGCTATATAATTCACATGCTTGTATGTTTTATATTTCCGCATCCGCGAGGGTTGTCACAGCTTGTGGTAGAGCGTGTCAGCATGTACTGCGGTACCGTGGTGCAGCGGTCGCCAGCAGGATAGATTTTGCCGGCCGACAAGAGCGCCGACATGTTTGGGTGAACGGTGCAATGGGGCAGGTTCGGGGTGGGTGAGCTAGGGTGGTGTGTTGTATGTGTTATACTGTTGTTCCTGAATACTGCTAGGTAGTACGATGTACTACATTTTTTTAAAAAATTTAATTTAATGCAACCACCCCGCTTTGATTCTTAACTCTCGTTATCTCCCTTCTGTCCAGTTAATAGGCTACCTCTGACATCTACCGTCAACCACCATAGTTGTCCACCAGCGACAACTAATATATACCCCTAAACCATCCTAAGTCAATTAATCCCTCACTAATGTCAACATAAACCCTAATTCCATTAAAATAGATGCAAAACTAAAACAAAGAATCAATTGATTCGTAATAATCGATTATTAAGTTAAATTACATCTTCTATGATGGAATAGTCATTCATATGAAAAACTTTAGGAAAGTTGAATGAGGTTAAGGATTGAATAATAAAGAAAAGGTAGAGAGAATTTAGGTTTGAAGTTTTTACGTCAAGGGTAATAAATGAAAAGGTAAGTGTAAAACGTATTAAAATGAGTAAAATATATACTGCGAAAATAAACTACGTAAACAAATTAAACTTGTACGAAATTAAAATTCACTGTCCTGCATATCAATATTTTACTCATAATATGCGCACATTCTTGTACAAGACTATTTCCGATATCCATTTATGCAGTTGCTAAATCCTACACACAATTTTACTTAATCATGCACAATTTATCACTTTCTTCCCTTAATACCCTTTCTTTGAAAAAAAAAATAAAAAATCCCTCCCCTCACTAGCCCCCATAGGCCACGGCCCATATGCAAGGACCCGAACCGCCGCCGCCGTCACCAACCAGAAGCCGCCGCCGTCACCAACCAGCAGCCACTGCCACCCAAGTCAGAGAAAATCGTTTAAACCTCACCATTTACAAATGTGTTCCCAAATCACAACCTACCATATATTTGAATCCTCACCATTTATGGCACAAAATCGTTGCCGTAAACTTAAAATCGAGACTTAATAATGGCAGATCTACAGAAAACGACATTGTAAGTCACTATCAGAAGGAGTTGGTGTGACCAGAGGCTTGCCGGCATCTGGATCGTCGGAGGAGGAGCTGCACGTGTATGGGTGGGGTGGTGGGCACGGGGACAGGTTGACGGCGCGGGGATAGGGGTATGGAGGGGTGGTCGGCGGTGGTGGGTTAGGCTGCCGGAGCAAGGAAGAGGTTTGGATATTGGGAGGCAAGAGATTTATATTTTGGGTTTTTTTTTCATTCTCTCTCTTTTTTTCTTTTGGTGGGTGAGAAATGAGGAGGATCAATTCGAAATAAGGGGAATAAATGTGCAGGATTAAGTAAAATTGAGTGCGAGGTTTAACAATTTCCTTAATTTATTATTAGATCACTTCAATGAATAAAAATGTGACCTTTTTATATTTCGGTATTTATTTTGATGATACATGGATACTGGATACTTATGATTTTGAGTTATGACACATGTTTGTTTAGGGAATGAATCTTCTCCATTTCTTTTCCATCCATTTCCTCACACTAATATTAAATATTATTCTATGGTCCTGATTTTCGCAATACACATTTTACTTCTCTTAGTACACATTGACTATTATACCCTTCTAATTTCCCCATTTCATTTTTACATCTTCTCTCTCTAGATTTTTCTCCAACTAATCCCCCTATCATTCCCTTTACTCACCCCCAACCACCACCACCTTCAGAACAGCCACATGGGGCATAGGTGGATGGTTCAGGCCGGCGTTCGTGAGGCCTAGTTCGCCGGAGTTGAATGGGTAATATGGGGTGTTTCGTCGGCGTTCATGCGCAGTAAGTAGTCGAAATTTGTGGGTCATAGCGGTCGGTGGTTCGTGGTTTACAGGGGTAGCCAACGTGGTGATGATGGTCGACGGCTGCCGGCCATGTGACCGGTGTGCAGGGATGGGGGTAGGAGGAGCCAGGGACGTTAGGGTTACTGTTTAGTTTTTTTGCTTCTTTTTTTTGTTATTTCTTCATGTAGTACAATCAATTATTTTTATTAAAAAGCTATAAAGATTGAATGAAAACACAATAATTCAATTAATAATAATGCAATTGACAAATTAAATACATGTTTTGACTCCAATTATCATCCGTGATTAAAAATTTGTTTATCCAGTGAAGATTTGGGGTTAGCATTAGAAAGCCTAAGGTTTTATGTGTTTTTTAGTTAGGGGTAACAAATGGAAAATTATAGACAAAAAGTACTAAAATGAGTAAAATATGTACTGCGAAAATAAACTCTCCGTTATTCTATTATATATTCCACACTCATTTATTTACCTTTCCATTTCCTAAATAGATCTATAACCGTCCGATCGTGCTCATACTTAATCCGAGCCACTCATAAGTCAATAAGTCATAAGTAATGGGCCTCCATTTGGAGAGGATCCTTATTCGTTTGTTTATACTCATTTTTATAATTTTTTTATAAAGCTAGTTCCAATTTTACCTTATTTTGTCATAAACCAATATTTCATATTTATAACTTGGATTATATCTTTTCGTTCCTATTTTATACGGAGTAAGTTTTAGCAATCGTGATAGTTTTGTGAAACACTTTCGCCGTCTCGCACAAGACTTACTCATATGGTAATATTTGATCAAATGTCAATGATACAAGTTCTAAAGAAAACTTCTCCATTTCATTTTTATCCATTTCATCTCACAATAATAATAATAATAATAATAATAATAATTATTATTATTATTATTATTATTATTATTATTATTATTTCAATCTCACTCATTAATCTTTTTATTTTCAAGTAAATTTACAACAATACTATCAGGTTATAATTAGTTTGAATAGTGGAGAAATAATGAAACTCTATTACACAGATTACACAAATTTTATTGAACTTGTAAGATTACACAGATTTTTTTTCCATTGTTACAACTTACAAGCCTTGAGCTGTAGTAGTTCAGCCTAAGGATGCCCAAAGATACGGGCCGGGCCGGGTTTGGGGGCGGGTCAGGTTGGGGTAAGGGGCCCGGAGCCAACCCTGGGTGGGAGCGGGTCGAGCCGGGGAAAGGGAGGCCCGAAAGGCGGGTTTTAGGCGAGTTTGGGGCGCAAGACTATTTGGGCGGGTCATGCTAGGATAGGGGCCCAGAACCAACCCTGGGTGTGAGCGGCCCGAAGGCCGGGCCGGGCTAGCCCGTATCTTTGGGCAGCCCTTGGATAAAAGAAATAATTACGTCATACATGATGTTAGTCAAAAAAAGAGAGGGAATGTAGTTAGAACAGGAAGGTTCCAAGTTGGTGATCCGTCGCAAGCTTGTGACGGGTCAAGTTTCACCTACAAAAAGCAAGTAACAAGGCAAGTGGGTGACAAATGGAGCTCTCCACTTGTCTTGCCACTTGCTCTTTGTGAGAGAGATTTGACCAATCACAAACTTGCGACGGGTCGCCCCGACACAAACAAGGTATTGAAAAACTAAATAATGGCAAGTTGTGAAATAAAGTGCCCCACTCAGTCGGCAGTCGGCACTGACCATCTTTTTCTTTTGGTATATGGAGTCATGGAGATACATGCTGTCAATCCTGTCATGCTGTACGCCTGTACTAGTTAGAGCCTTAGAGGTTTAGAGCTTACGACTCATTGGCGGAGCCAGGATTTGAATTTAGGGGGGGCGGAAAATTTTAGGGGGGCGAACGACTATTTTCATAAGGTACTTTTTAAAATTTTTGAAAACTTTCGCTAAAAACTTCGAAAATTTCAACCGTCAGGGGGGGCGACCGCCCCTGCTAGCCCCCCCCTAGCTCCACCACTGCGACTCAAGGATCACTACTTAATTACCACGTCTCCTTATTATTAATAATTACGACTTCTTTAATTAATGATTACGACTTATTTAATTAATGATTACGACTTATTTAATGACTTGACTTTGTCGTGAGTATCATTATTCATTACTACTCCTATGAAGTTATTCGTTCGTCTCTGTCTTCAATCTTCATCACATTACTAAAAGTCTAAAACGACTTACATAGAATTATACCAAGTATTTAAATAGATGAAACAAGTTCGCTATGCTTTTTAAGTATTCTTATTTTATTTCATCTATCCTAAGGAGTATTTGTACTATTTGAGTTGTTAAAATAAAAGTTTGTACAATTTAAGTACCTCTTCTTTTGGTCTTAAGAAAAAGCTAGTATATCTCAGAATAATAAGCCTCTCTTAAGAAGGATATATTCGCCTTAAATTAAAACATGTCAAATAACATGTTATTTGCATGAACAGGAAAAATATTTTTGCTAATATCTAATCATCATGCTTTGTCTTATACGAGTATATGCAAATGATATATTATTTGACTCGTTTTAAGGTTAAGATGAATACTTCCTTCTTAAATAGAATTTGTGACACCCGGAAGCCTAGTGCTTAAAGATAACTTTAACCTAATTAATCCCAGAAATTTGAAACATGGTATAAGTAGAACACAAATTCTCATTTAAAACAGGCATTATCCGTCTTAAACTTAAAACATGTCAAATACATATCAAATCACTCCACTTGTTGCCTAGGAAATACCAAAAGTTTTGTCTTTATTACCATCATATGGTAGTATTTGACTCATCTTAAGCTTAAGACGGATAATACATGTCTTAAACAAGACTTATTGTAGATAGAATTTATAGAATTTACAAGCATTGACAAATATGAGAGAGGCTAGTAGAGGCGCTTGTCCCAGCATATAGTGAAAGTTTCGAAGTTATTAGTTTTTTTTTCTTTTTTTGATAAGTTCGAAGTTATTAGTTGAAATGGTTATTGTAAACTGAATTTTATATCATCTTATCCATCCCGGAGACTTTTAGCCCACCTAACTTTAAATCATGATTCGGCTATCATCCACTACGTACATTTGGATTTTGGAACATGTTTGGGTAGACATTGTTATTACAATCTTATGAAAGTTTGAACATGTATGTTATAGACTTATAGAGATATTAACAAAGGAAGATTGAAGATTAAATGTTCATATGTTACCTAAGCTTGACAAAGGTAACATTTATTTTGTCATAGAGAAACCTCTTGCCTAAACGTTTCTTTTATAGCAAACCATGCCATGATTTTATGTCTAGAGCCACATGATCTTCCAAACTATATGTTCCATCATGTGTTAATTTTTTTGTTTTGTTTTTTTACAACGAAAAATAAAGCCGAGTAGAGATAGCCTGGTGTGAAATCGGCAGGACGTATTAATTGTAGCGAAGGCTCTTTAGAGCCTCAACTAATAACATGATCGAGATTCGAGAGTCTCAACTGATATCTCCGTTAAAGAAAGTTAAACCCAAGAATGTACTGTAACGCCATCTCGAAATTTCCTAGGTAGGAAGATTATATAGATGAAAAGCCTGCAGAAGTTGTGCTTTTAGCTTAAACAGCCAGTTACAACAGATGAATCGATGTCCCTCCGGAATACAGACATTGTTGGGGTACCATTACAACATACTCGAAAAAAAGCTCTGAATGTCATTTATGAATTTATGTACAAGAGGTATAGCATAAGCTAGAGTAATTAAATCCTTGGAACCCTAAAGGATGAAATACGTGGGTCCTACCTCTGTTAATCAACATCAGATTACATATTTCGAGTAAATTAGAAAATGTACAAAAGGAAATTACCGGTATGGTCTAGGATGAACTGCTTGTGGTTCTTGAAATCGGAGTTTTCCCGCCGAGTGTCTGAATTATAGCTTCCAACAATTTGATATCACTATCCCTCTTGTTGATTTCTTCTTGCTTTGCACGCAATTCTTGCATATGTAGCTCAAAGACCTCTGGAATCAAAACTCAAGATTAATGTTGTGACAACAAAATTAGGGAACGAGAAATCCAGTATATCAAGCAACCATATTTTCTTGATAGATCGACAAAACAATTTATAGTACACTACATAGTTACATGTATACAATTTTGTGGTATGAAGTGAGATATGGGTTGAAATTAGCAAGGAGCGACCAAAAGAGGAAAAGGAAACACAAGGTAAATAATCTAATTGTTCAAGGTAGAAATTTATGGTCGGGCTATTTTCATATTAGTATCACGGCAACTTCTAAACTCAACCCATATGTCCTATTGTGGATTTTGCTCAGTCGACGAGGCCTCTGAAATAAGAAGAGACACGCTAAGTCCCTCAGAGGCTAAGGGGATTGTATCAATGTGGTATCTTTAATAAATAAGAGAGGGCAATATGGTAATCTATAGGGGGTATATCTAATTAGTGTTTGAAAAAATTCTAAGAAATAACACAAGTTCATTTTAATATTCCATGTGTCCTTAGAAAATCCTATTTTTGAATTGAGACCCAAGAAATAGGATCCAAAGGTTGTGTTAAACCATATAGATTAAAGAGCTATGAGTAGTCGAGTATTGAAGTTAGATAAAAAAAAATCATAACGTACTACTCGTGTTTTCGAGTTCTTTAGTAACTTCCAGTGCGCGTAATTCAGCAGCCTTCTGTGCTGCCTCAGCTTGCCGTTTTTCTGAACGAGCATGAGCAGCAGCTGTAATAGAAGCATCAAGTTCGCGTTCTAATGTTTCTACTCTTTGCTCAAGGGCCTGGAAACATCAGAAAATACTCATTAGATTGTAGCTTTCCTTTCACCTATCGACAATAAAAGTACAAATGAGTCCGTACAGCATTTGACATAGTTTGGAACTTGCACTAGTCATCAGAATATTTACGCCACTACTTCACCTTAACAACATTATCCAGGGACTCTCGCAGATAAAGAAAGGTTTAGACGTAAGCTTACTGTTTGCCTAATCTAACACAACTTATGAAATACTCCACGTCTCGTCGTCTCCACTTAATATGACAAATTGCAGCTAGTCTTTACACCTAACCTATACACTACAGTTAAAATGAGTTGCATAAAAACTTAGAACCGAGAAGGGCGAAGGTCATCCTATCACAAGGCAATCAGCGTAGAGATATTTAGCACAAGTATTATCAAGCATGGCAAATCGACTGGATTTACGCTCACAGTAGCAACCTACTTCCCACCACATCAACCATTGTCCCAAGTTCTGCTGGTAATCAACTACATTGACTGTGAAGTCATTTCGCCACATAATTCTTTACCACCTAGATCAAGCAAAAGCCCAATCCAAACCAACTAACAATTTCACCAAATACCGAACTTTTACGAGTGACAAATAACCATTTCATATGCAACAACGAAACCCACATTCAATTTCAGAACTTGACACGATTTGAAATCAGTTTGGTAATGAAAATTACATGGAATTTCTATGCAAACATCAACAACATTCCGATAAACTGAAAGATTCAAAATTTCTTTCGAATATAGTTCATTGATAAAGTAGGTAACCTCAATTTCATCAAATTATGTATACTTTTCACCAAATATTCTAACAACTCGTAATAATCACAGACTATCCATCATTCCATGAAGCCAGAAATCTAAAAGCTCCCAACTTTCTACAAGTTTCTTCTAATGGAGTTCAGGGAGAAGTCCCCAATTCACATAACTACAATTCTACAAATAATCTCATTAATTCAAATTTTTACCAAACAGTGTAGTTGATTAAAAGAGTAAGCTCAATTTCGATCCCTGAGTGACTACCACTAAATTATCATGCCTATATACAGTGGCGGAACCCGTATTTGAAAAGGGTGAAAAATTTCACAACCATGAACTACAATGTAACAGAGTAAAACTAGAATAACAATTCCACCACTTGCCTATTTCCCACCAAAATTATACCCAATTAACATTGTTAAACAAAGACAATACAACTTTCCACTAATCTTAATTAACCCAATAATCTGAAAGAACCTAACTTTCTCCACATACAATAACATTACCCCAGTGCCTCAAACGGGTGTCAGATGTACGCAGTCTTACCCGTGTATTATCAATACAAACCCAACCTTTTACACAACTCAATCAACAAAATCCTAATAAAAAACTACACAATTTACATAACTTCAAATAAACATCATCAAATATAAACCAAAACACACAAAACCAAATTGGGCAAATTCACTAAAAAAAACAAAGATTAAATAATAATAATAATAATAATACCTTAATTGTACGAGCTTGATGAGAAACAAGAGAAGCACGATTAAAAGTATCATCATCAACAAAAACAGCCTTTTTTAAGATAAGTTTTTGAAGAGATTCAAGATTAACAGACATATCAGATAGATTTGATAAAGCTGCATTCCATCTTTCATTCGTTTTTCCTTCAATATCTTTTTCCTCCATTATTTTCTCTCACTACCCTTTTGATATTCTCTCTCTAGGAACAAAACCCAGATGTTAAATTAGTTCATAAGTCTTCATACAATTGTAAGTTTGTTTGTAACAATCAGTCAATGTTTTATGTGGGTGTTGACTTTTACTTTACTTCGGAGTTGGAGTACTTCTTTGCTCTTTATTTGGATTCGATCTCTGTTTTTCAACTTATATTGCGAGACAATGATCAATTGGCCCAAAACAGCCCATGGGTTAGTCCAAAAAGGCCCAAGTTAATTTTATGTCACACCTAAGGCCCAAATTTTGGCTCGGTTTGACCCACATTTATTAAGGAGGATAATTTTTAATAATTTTCTCTGTTAAAAGAAGTAATAAGGCATTGTTCTTTCCAGCTTAATTTTAGCTCATTTCAGTTTAGTTCAGCTTTGTTCTGTTTAGTTCAGCTCAGTTTATTTCAGTTCAGCTCCACCCAGTTCAGTTCAATTCAGTTCAGCTCTACTCAGTTCAGTTCAGCTCAGTTTCATTCAGTTCAGTTCAGCTCCCCTAATCTTAAACTTAAATTTTTTTATTAATATTAATATGAATATTAGTTATTATTATTATTATTTTATTACTATTATTAATTAAATAATACTCCCTACATCTCGTAATTATTCATCGTTATAACTTTGACCATAAATAAGTTTTAAAATATAAAATTTAGACGTTATAACAACAAACATTTACATTTATCATAAAAAAAAATTGGAAACATATTTTTTAAATGAAAAAAAATTGAATATAAATGAAGAGAAATCAAGTCAAAGTGTCGTCTCAAAAACCATGCAATACAAAATACGAAAATTATTATGAACTGGAGGGGAATATTCTATTAATAGCAACTATTATCAATATTATTAATATTACTATTATTATTTATTATAATAATTATAATTATTATTATTATTATTATTATTATTATTATTTTATCAATCTCTAAGCACAATGTAAAATAAATTTACTACTACTACTACTAGAATTATTGTTATTACTACTATTATTACTATTATTATTATTATCAGTAATTATTATTGTTATTATAATGAATGTTATGACTATCAAAATCAATCATATTAATATCAATACTACTATTACTATTTACTAATATTATTACTAAGACTAATGATAACAACTAATAATATTTATCATTATCAGTACCATTATGAATATGATAACCAACTAGTAATAAGGCATTGTTCTTTACAGCTTAATTTTAGCTCATTTCAGTTTAGTTCAGCTTTGTTCAGTTTAGTTCAGCTCAGTTTATTTCAGTTCAGCTCCATTCAGTTCAGTTCAATTCAGTTCAGCTCTACTCAGTTCAGTTTAGCTCAGTTTCATTCAGTTCAGCTCCCCTAATCTTAAACTTAAATTTTTTTATTAATATTAATATGAATATTAGTTATTATTATTATTATTATTTTATTAATATTATTAATTAAATAATACTCCCTACATCTCGTAATTATTCATCGTTATAACTTTTACCATAAATAAGTTTTAAAATATAAAAACTTAGACGTTATAACAACAAACATTTACATTTATCATAAAAAAAAATTGGAAACATATTTTTTAAATGAAAAAAAAAATTGAATATAAATGAAGAGAAATCAAGTCAAAGTGTCGTCTCAAAAACCATGCAATACAAAATACGAAAATTATTATGAACTGGAGGGGAATATTCTATTAATAGCAACTATTTATCAATATTATTAATATTACTATTATTATTTATTATAATAATTATAATTATAATAATTATAATAATTATTATTATTATTATTATTATTATTATTATTATTATTATTATTATTATTATTATTATTATTATTATTATTATTATTATTATTATTATTATTATTATTTTATCAATCTCTAAGCACAATTTAAAATAAATTTACTACTACTACTAGAATTATTGTTATTACTGATAAGCATTTAATTAGTCACGTTTTCCCCTCATTTTCGTCCCCATTTTGGTCCGTTTACACGGATTTGCGTGCCCTTGATTGCATTTTGCTTCCCGTTTTCCCGTGCTATGATTATCGGTCTTAATTTGTAGGAATTAAGGCGAAAATGAAGAAATCGGAGCAATAGGGTCTTGCATGAGTCGTGATTCGAAGATGAGATGAAGAAGTGAAGAATTTAGTCATCAGGTGGCCCAGGCCGGTCCCCAGACCGGCGGCCGGCCCACCGGCCCAGACCACCACTCTACAAATGAAAGAAGCTGAAAAAGTGAAGAAAAGGCTCAGGTAGCGCCGGCCGGCCTACCGGCGGCTGGTCGACTACCCGACCTACAACTACATCAGAAAGCCATAGAGAGTCAAATGGTGCTCCAGGCGGGTGGGGGACCGGCGGCCGGTCGACCGGCCCAGACCCCCATTTTCCACACTTAGTGAAATTTTGAGGATTTTGAAGACGGAGTTCCTGAAGTCAGTGATGTGCTCCAGGCCGGTCAGAGGCCCGGCGGCCGGTCGACCGGCCGGGAACACAACATCGCAAATTTCGCCCTCTTCTCCTAATTTCTTCCTTAATTTCGAGATACCTATATATACCCCCCCCTTATTATTTTGTAAGCAGTTTTTTTTACATTCCTTTTTAGCACAAAACCCTAGAAGTTTGTAACCTAAACTAATCCCTAATTACTCTCCTAATATTGCCCTAATCTAGTTTAGTTTCTCTTTTCAAGTTGTTTAATCTAGTCTTTCATTTCATTTTTGGGGTTTGTATTGAAGACTTGGGTGAAGACATTCCCCCATATTCATCAATATAAGTTTTGTTTGGTATTAAATTTCTCATCTTTTTTATTGTTTATGCAATTAATTTCCATTTCTAGTTTATAGTTCATCTTTTGATTGTTATCTTTATTCTTCTCATAGCATAATGTTGATTGAACTCTCCCTTCCCTTTAGTGCTTTGATTCCCTTTACCATGTGTGAGTAGATTCTCCTCTAGGGTTTAGGGGGAGCCTAAGGGTGGATCATGTGGGGTATTAGGTTGGTTAATTAGTAAGTTTGTGGTAAATGATTTTGGTATTGCCCATATGAACACCAAGTGTTTGATGAAATGGGTGAACGAAAGTTGCCATTTTATCAAGCATGGTTTGATTTTCTCTTAAGCGACGGTGGTAGAGACGATTAGACTAAGTGTTTATATGGGTGATTTGAGACAAATGCGATGGCTTTGTTGATGATTATCGATTGTTGAGATATTAGCAATCGATTTTACTCGAATTATTTACCCATTTGCTAGTTACCCGACTAACCCATTAATCCCCCTAAGGTGAACCCTTCACCTTAGTATTTCCCTTAATTGTTTTCATCTTTATTACTTAGCGATTACTTGTTTTTCCTAGTTTTTAGTTAACTTTCCAATCCGTCATATTTTAGGCTAGAATAGGATTCAATCGAACTAGTAGTTGACCCCACCATCCTCGTGGATTTCGACCCCTTTATACTACTTTTATTGGGTTATTTTTGATGTTTGTTTTGACGACGAACCGATCATCAAATGGTGCCGTTGCCGGGGATGGCGTAAGGAAACTCGTAGTTTGTTTTGTGTCTTAGATTTAGCCAAGTTACTTGTTGTTTTTGTTGGTTTTTAGTTGTTAGATTATTTGTAGAGTGCCTTGCATTATTGTCTTTCCCTAGTGTGCCCAAAAACACACTAGCAGTCTAACTTGTTTTTGAGTTGCTTTTGAGTGCATGCCTAGGGGTGAAGGGTTGTTCTTGAGCCATCCGGAACCCGAAAGGTTGTTTAGGACTCTCCGTGCCAATACACTTGCTCGGGTTAGGAATTCAAGAAGAGTTAGCCATCAACAAGCCAATACTTCAATTGCTTCTACATCCACTCCAACAATCGATTACCCACAACACAACACCATTGAACCCATATTTGAAAACCCCTTCTACAATACACAACAAAATACACCACCAAATTCACCACCTACAATACCTCAACAACAAAATCAACCACAAATGACGACTTTACGTGATCGTAACCGTCCCAACCACGATGATACCCAATCTCCAATCAATTTCGGTGTCTTGGCCCCAAATAATTTTGACATTCACCCGGCTCAAATGAGTTCTATTGAGCGGGATAGCTTTGGAGGCCTCCCCGATGAGGATGCTCATGCCCACTTGAGAAAATTCAAAAGTAGGGTAGGAATCATGAAGAGGAATGGTGTGCCCGAGGAAACTCTTTGCCTCATGGTGTTCCCATTTTCCCTCAAAGACCGGGCGGAGAGGTGGTTGAATAACCATCCTCCAAACACTTTCACTACTTGGGATGATTTGGCTAAGGAGTTCCTAAGCAAGTACTACCCCGCCTCCGAAACGGCGATGCTAAGAAACGAGATTACCACCTTCCAACAAGAGGATGGAGAATCCTTGGGAGAAGCATGGGATCGGTTCATTGATTTACTTGCCCGATGCCCTCACCATGGAATTGCGGATTGGTATGTCACTCAAACATTCTATCAAACTCTCCTCCCTCAAACCAAGGCTATGGTGAATGCTTCCGCGGGGGGAAGTTTTGATCATTTGAATGACCAACAAGGGGCGGCATTGATTAAGAAGATGGTTGAATCGGAGTCTAGCTACGGTACTAGTTCTAGAGGAAATAGCTTGAGGAGGAGTTCTAAGTACCCAAGTGAGAACTTCTCAAATGCGGATACCAATGCCAAGATTGATTTGCTCACACAAACTTTTACAAAGGGTTTTGCCGAGCTTCAAAAGGCTCAAAATCAAAGTCAAGGCCATCATGTGAATGAAGCTAGTGGGTCTTATGCACCTCCCATGGTGGAAGCTTATCAAACCCCCACTTGTGAAATTTGCAATGGATATGGACACACCTTTGAAGTTTGTGGGAACAATTTTTCTTATAACCATGAAGGTGCAAATGACTACCAACATGTGAATGCTTTTCAAGGAGTCAACAACAACCCACGGCCCTCAAGGCCTCAATTCCAAAATCAAGGAGCTTACAACCCAAATTCAAATTTCTATCATCCAAGCTCAAAATTTCACCCCAACATGAGTTACAAAAGCCAAAATGTCTTAAACCCTCAACACACACAAACTCAACCTTCCAACCCTCCGGGTTTTTCCCAACCTAGAGGAGGAGGTCAATTTTCTAGAGTAAACTATAACAATCAATTCAACAACTCTCAACAAGGTCAAGGATCCAACCAATTCCAAAATCAACACTTCAATGATCAAGGTTACAATAACCAAGGTAACTTCCAAAAACAAGGTAATTGGAATCAAGGTCAAGGAAATTGGAATCAAAATCAAGGGAACCAAAACTTCAACAATCAAGGCCAAGGTAATTTTTACCAAGGCAATCAAAACAATCAAGCAAGTCAAGGGGTTCCCGATCAATCTTTCCAAGGCCAAGGGCCAAATTCCAACAACAACCAAGGGTCAAATTTCAACAATCAAGGTTCAAGGGGGCAACAAGGAAATTTCAATAACAATCAACAAGGAAACTTTAACCACCAAAGAAGCAACAACCAAGGGTCGAGTAGTCGGAATGACTATGCTTTTGCCCTTCCTTTGACAAATCAACCCCACCAAGAGAATGATCCTTCAATAAGTGAAGTTTTGCAATTAGTCAAAAACATGGAAATCCAAAACCACTTGACTTTGCAAAATGTCACCAATGCTCACAAGAAAGAGGTGAGGGAATTAGAAGCTAGGTTAGCTTCTCAAGCTTTGAACAATCCTCAAAGGCCTCCGGGAGGGCTTCTTGCTCAAGGGAAAAGCTCCAAGGATGCTTCATCAAGCCACCATGCATGTGCGGTGACTTTAAGAAGTGGACTAGTGCTTGATACCCCCTACATGGATATGATGAATGATGAGATTCCAAATGATGAGCATGTTGAGGAAGGAGAAGAACTTGAAGAGCCCTTTTTGACTCCCACCTTGGAGTCAAAAGATGATGGCAAAGGTGAAGATGGTCAACCCAAAGAGGGAAAAGAAGGGTAGTATGTCGAAATTATGCCTTATGAAGAGGAGATGAACAAGGATGTCAATGATGACGGAGTAGAGGTACAACCAATAGCAAAAGCTAAGGTAACCAAGAAAACTCCCATGCCAAAGGTATCTTTTAGTACTCCACTTGTTGTTTCCGATATCCCCTACCCCTCTAGAGCTTTGAAAACTAAGGAAAACCTCAAGTTCACCCAATTTAGAAAAATGCTTGAGGGACTTGAAGTGACCTTACCTTTCACCGATGTTATATTGAACATGCCCACTTACTCAAAATTTCTAAAAGACATCTTGACTCACAAGAGGACTTTGGGTACCCAAGATGTTATGATTATGGAGGCGGAGTGTAGTGCTCTCCTCATTAATCCTAACTCTTTTAAAATGCCAAAAAAACTTGGGGACCCCGGAAGTTTCTCTATCCCTTGTGTTGTGAGGGGAGTCATGATTTCAAGGGCATTATGTGACAATGGTGCAAGTGTAAGTGTCATTCCCTTAACTATTGCTAAAAGAATTGGACTTGAAAGTTTAACCCACACTTCTATGACTCTACAACTAGCGGATAGGTCCGTCAAGCAACCTTTGGGTGTGCTTGAGGACGTACCCGTTAAAGTTGGCAAATTTTTGATCCCCACGGATTTCGTTGTCCTAGATATCCCGGAGGATAGCCACCCTCCCATCATCCTTGGTAGGCCCTTTTTGGCTACCGGAGGTGTCCTCATTGATGTGAGGGACGGGCGGCTAACCTTTAGGGTGGGAAACGAAACCCTTGAATTTAATCTTCCACATCTAGTGAAGGGACCAATGTTTCACAAAGCATGCTCGGTAGAAGTCATTGAAGAAGTGGTTGAGAAAGTGCATGAAGAGGAAAAGTATGAAGAAGAAGCTCTACAAGTGGCTCTCCATGATGAGGAAATGGGAGATGACCACGAGGTAGATGATGAACTAATGAAGAAGGTGGAGGGCCTTCTCCCTCCAAAGGTACAACTTAAGCCCTTACCTCCCTCACTTAAGTACTCTTTTTTAGGTGAGGGAGAGACTTATCCCGTTATCATTAATGCTAATCTAAGTGAAGGACAAGAACTTGAACTTTTGAAAGTCTTGAAAACTCATAGGGGTTCACTTGGATATAGCATTGATGATATCAAAGGGTTAAGTCCTAATCTTTGCATGCATAGGATTGTCTTGGAGGAGGGTAGCAAACCTAAGGTAGATGGGCTACGTAGGTTGAACCCTAAGATGGCGGAAGTGGTTAAAAGTGAGGTTATGAAGTTGTTAGAGGCCGGGATTATCTACCAAATAACCGATAGTTCTTGGGTGAGCCCCGTCCATGTAGTGCCCAAGAAAGGAGGGGTGACTATGGTGGAACAAGAGGATGGGACTCTCTTAGCTTCTAGACCCGTGACCGGGTGGCGGATGTGCATTGACTATCGCAAATTAAATGCCGCCACCCTCAAAGACCACTACCCCATCCCCTTTATTGACCAAATGCTTGAAAGGTTGGCGGGGCATTCTTACTATTCATTTCTAGATGGTTATTCCGGGTTTTTCCAAATCCCCATACACCCGGAAGACCAAGAGAAAACCACATTCACTTGTCCCATAGGAGTTTATGCTTATAGGAGGATGCCCTTTGGGCTTTGTAATGCTCCGGGGACTTTCCAACGGTGTATGACGGCTATTTTTGCCGATTTTCTTGAGAAGAGTATGGAGGTCTTCATGGACGACTTTAGTGTCCATGGAGACTCATTTGATCTTGGGCTATTGAATTTGTCTCATGTTTTGCAAAGATGTGAGGAGCACAACCTCGTCCTCAATTGGGAGAAGTGCCACTTTATGGTGGAGGAGGGGGTTGTGCTTGGTCACATCGTGTCTAAGAGAGGCATAGAAGTTGATATGGCTAAGGTTTCGGTAATAGAAAACTTGTCACCCCCTACAAATGTGAAGGGAGTGAGAAGCTTTCTAGGCCATGCGGGCTTTTACCGACGTTTCATCAAAGACTTTTCTAAAATAGCCAAGCCTTTAACTTCTCTTCTTCTCAAAGACACACCATTTGTATTTGATGAATTTTGCTTGAGTGCTTTTGTAGGTTAAAGGAGGCTCTTGTGACGGCTCCCATAATCCGATCACCGGATTGGAGCCTTCCCTTCGAAGTTATGTGCGACGCCTCCGACTATGCGGTCGGGGCGGTGCTTGGCCAAGTTGTGGATAAGAAGCACCATGTAATCTACTACACAAGCAAAACTCTTGATCAAGCCCAAGTCAACTACTCTACGACGGAAAAGGAGATGCTAGCCATTGTTCATGCCGTGGAAAAGTTCCGGCAATACTTTGTTGGTGCTAAGGTTGTGGTATACTCGGATCACTCCGCTTTGAGGCAATTGTTAGTGAAAAAGGATGCAAAGCCAAGGCTCTTGAGGTGGGTCCTTCTACTTCAAGAGTTTGACTTGGAAATTAAAGACAAGGCGGGGTCGGAGAATGTTGTTGCCGACCACCTATCTAGATTGACTACCGAAGATCATGGGTTGAAGGATGAGAGTGGCCCGATCAATGAGTGGTTGAGAGAAGATAGTTTGATGATGATAGGTGGTAAATCACCATGGTTTGCGGACTTGGCAAATTTGATTGTGAGTGGGTTTATTCCGGAAGAGTTGGATGCTAGAGCTAGGAGGAAGTTGAAGCATGACTCAAAACGCTATTTTTGGAATGACCCACATCTTTTTCGCAAGTGTGGTGATGGCATGTTCCGAAGATGTGTTCCTAGAGAAGAAGGTATGGAGATAGTTGATAGAATTCACAACTCGGCCTATGGGGGCCACCTTGGTACATCTCGCACCATTGCAAAGGTGTTACAAGGTGGTTTCTATTGGCCATCTATGTTCAAGGATATCCACTACTTTGTCAAATCTTGTGATCGGTGCCAAAGAACGGGGAATATTAGTCAAAGGAATGAGATGCCCCTTCAAAACATTCTTGAGATTGAGCTTTTTGATTGTTGGGGAGTTGATTTCATGGGACCATTTCCCAACTCTTGTGGGAATGAGTACATTTTGGTAGCGGTGGACTATGTGTCCAAGTGGATTGAAGCCGTTGCCACCCCAACAAATGATGCTAAGGTTGTTATCAAGCTCTTCAAGAACACTATATTTCCGAGATTTGGGACCCCAAGGGTGGTGATTAGCGACGGGGGTTCGCACTTTAGGAAGAGCACTTTCAAGTTCTTACTTTCTTCCCATGGTGTCACTCATAAGACCGCTCTTGCCTACCACCCTCAAACTAGTGGGCAAGTAGAGGTCTCAAACCGTCAAATAAAAGCTATCTTGGAGAAGACTACAAGCAAAGGTAGGAAGGATTGGTCTCAAAAACTTCTGGATGTTCTATGGGCCCTTCGCACCGCTTTCAAAACTCCACTCGGCACAACTCCCTACAAGCTTGTCTATGGCAAAGCTTGTCACTTGCCAATCGAGTTGGAGCACAAGGCATGGTGGGCCTTGAAAGAAATGAACTTTGACATTGATATGGCCGGAGAGCTACGATTTCTCCAAATGAATGAACTTGAAGAGCTAAGACTTGATGCCTACGAAAGCTCAAAGATCTACAAGGAGCAAACAAAGAAATGGCATGATGCCAAATTGGTTGATAAAGATGTAAAAGTGGGTGACCAAGTCTTACTCTATAATTCTAGAGTCAAGTTGTTTCCGGGAAAGCTACGCTCTAGATGGTCGGGTCCTTTCAAAGTTATCGACATTTCACCACATGGAGCTTTTGAACTTTGGAGCGAAGAAGGTGGTAATTTCAAGGTCAATGGGCATCGAGTGAAAAGATATTTTGATGGCGATGAAAAGGGAACGGTGGAAGTACTCTTCCTTGGGGATCCACTTCCCGAGGAGGAGTCTTGTTTGTAAACTCTTGAGATTTGATAGGTTTGGTGGAGTCCCTCAACAACCACCAATTTTTTTTGTATATAGCATGCATATTAGGAATAGTTGTGAAGATTTGGATTTGTGTACTCGGGTTTTTCGTCTTTAGGAAGAAGTTTTAGGAAAGTTTGAAACACTTGTAGTCGGGTTTGGTTTGAAACCGTATCATTGGGATTATGTTGGTTGGGTGGATATTGTTGGTGACTTGGGTTTCTTTGGGAGTTTGAAGTGATTTTGAAGGCGAAGTGAAGATGAGGAGAAGTGCTCCAGGCCGGTCGACCGGCAGCCGGGGTTCCAACCGGCCCAGAGCACTCTAGAAGGTGAATTTTGATGACAGAAAATTGAAGTGCAGGTATTCCAGGCCGGTCGACCGGCAGCCGGGGTGCCAACCGGCCTGGAACACATTATCATATGAGAAGGATTTTTTGGAATTTTCGAGTTGCGTTCTAGGCCGGTCGACCGGCGGCCGGTCTGACAACCGGCCTAGAGCACCACATACCTGAATTTTGAAAACTTGAATTTTTGAGCTGTGCTCCTGGCCGGGTGACCGGCGGCCGGTGTGCCGACCGGCCAGGAGCACCTGAACACGAGCAAACCAAAAAACCAAAAAAATCAACAAAATTGACTTGGGGTCCAGGCCGGTCGACCGGCGGCCGGTGCCTGGACCGGCCCAGAACTCACCCGAGAGCCATAAAACACTCGTGAACCCTTATTCTTTTCTCATTCTTCTTGTTTTCTTCTCCATTCTTCTTCTTCCTTCCTTCAAGCCTCCACAAAAACCCACAAAAAACTCACAAAAACTCACCTAAATCACCACCATACTCCATCACTACAACATCAAACCCACAAATTAACCCACTACATCAAATAAATTCATCCCAAAACCTCAAAAACCCAATTTTTCCCTCTTTCAATTGAATATATCGAAAATCTCCATGGCTCAACAACCACCTCGGAAAAGGACAAGGGCTCAACTTGAGGCGGAGTTGGAGGCTAGGCTCCAGCAAGTGACGGCGGGAATGGGTCCGGATAACGATTTTCCGGATATCGTCTTCGTAAGCGAAATCGCAAGAGGTAAATTTCAATGTTTAAAGCGTAGACCTCTTCCCCACTCCCGTTTTATTTGTCGGAATACTATGCGGAACCTCGGCCTTGATACGGTCACTCTTGAGCTTTTCAAAGGTTTGGGATGGGGGAACTCTACGGTCAGCACTTCCGTACTTACCCCCGTCTCACTTGGGAGTTTTTGAGTTCGTTTAGCCATGAGAAGGATAGGAATACGGGTATGGTCAAAATTGTTTCCTTTCGCCTTCTTAATACTGCTTTTAACCTTCCCCTTGAGAAATTTTGTAAGGTTTTAGGGGTCAAATTTCATAAGTCATACAAGGTCCCCGAAAACTTTAATGTGAATGATGTGTGGACTGCTATATCGGGTTTTGAATTTGCGAAGGGAACTAAGAGGCCGGCAAATGCTTGCCACAATGCCCCTATTAGGTTTTGGCATAGGTTTATGGGTTGGACGTTGTTTGGGAGAGAGGAGTGTCATAATTTTAGGGCCGATGAGCTTTCGATTTTGGCGGCTTACTTGTTCCAAAAGCCAAATAAATTTGGAGTCAACATCGGTCACCATGTCGTTATCCACTTCCAGAAAATTGCCAATGACCCATTTAGCCCGACCGGAATCCATTTAGGGGGGATTGTTACCAAGATTGCCCATGTCCTATGATGAGCGTAATTTGAGGTGTTTAGGGGGATGCTCCTTGTTGACGGAGGATTACATTTCAAAGAAGCTTGAGTGGGTAGTCAAGAGAGTTGAGGACGGGAAGACTTATTGGAGGATTCGAGGGGTAAATTCTATTCCCCTCCCTAATAGTGCGGCTATGAAAGTGGTTCCTGATAGCGCGCACTATCTTCTCCCCTTAGAGGAGGAGAACCCTCCACCACCACCTGAAGAAACTCCGGAAGATCCTTTAGCTCCAGTTACCGCATTTAGGCGAGATCCTACTGCCCCCGTCACTACATATAGGAGAGAGGAGCGGGGCCCCACTTCCACCACCTTGCCTTATATGAGCCCCTTCTATCATCAGCAGCAGTGGCGCCCTTGGCCCAATTCATCCCAACCCGACGCATCCACTTCCACCACTACCTGTTACCCACCTTTGGATCCTTCCTTGATCCAGTTCATGGCCGACATGACTTTGGCCTCCGAGGCAGCAGCTACGGAGAGAGAGGCAGCGGCTAGGGAGAGAGAGGCGGCAGCTAAGTGGCGAGAGGAGGAAGCTCGGGATAGAGCTCTTTTGTCGCAGAGGATGGACATGATGTATTATGACTTGGCTCTTGGCCAATACCCTTCTTACGATAATTGGTGTAGGGAGGGGTATAGGGAGCCAGTTGGCCCACATCCGTCCTATTTTATGTGGCCAGAGGGCGGGTATGACCAGGGTTCTAGGGTGTTCGGAGATTTCAATGTTCAGCCAGACTATTATTCTTCTGCGCCGGGTTTTACTCAGCCGGTAGTTGATGAGGAGGAGGTGGACCCAGAGATTGCGGCTCAGAATGCCGAGTGGTTTGACAGGATGGGTCCACGGTTCGAGATTGTGGAGGGTGGCGGCTCTGGTTCGGGAGCCCAGGATGTAGATGCGTCTTTTGCTGAGGCCAGTCATGGCCAATTTGATACTACATCCTCTGATTTCACTGGATACTCTTGAGGCCGGAAACCCATGAGTATGATCCCTTTTAATCCAAATCTTCATCATATTTATATTTTCGCATGCATTTAGATAGTTGTATTATATCTTAGCTTAGTCATCCATTTAGTTGCATCCATTTAGGCTTGCATTAGAATTTAATTTTGTAACATATCGTCACATATTAGCCTTGCATCCATATAGCGTAGTTGCATTTTGTTTGGTGTCATTTTTAGACTTTCCCGTGGTTGGTACCCCCATGAGGGGCGTGCATTTATGCATTTTACCGCCACGACGAGACTCCGATATGGCACACTAGACTTTCCTGTGGGAGGTACCCCCATGAGGGGCTTGCATTTATGCACCTTACCACCGCAGCGAGACTCTAGATTAGCATATAGTGTAGTTTGCATTTACTTAGATCATGACATTGTATTATATCATTTTGCATTTAGTTTTAGGAATTTTATTTAGTTCATGCATTTACTTAGAGCTAACCCTCTTGTATATATTGTTCATATTGTGATTATTCATCAAAAATCAAAAACCCCAAAAACAAGTTCTTATTTTTCAAAATATTTAAAAACCCAAAAACATGTTATTTGCTTTGAATTCACCCCTCACACCATGTAAATGCTAAGTGTGGGGAGGGAATTCCCGAAAAATTGAAAAACCCAAAAAATTGTTTTGTTTTCCTTTTCTTTTTTCCCTCCTTTCATGTTTGAGCCACTTACTCGAGGACGAGTAAGTCTTAAGTGTGGGGAGGATTTTATTTCCTTTGTATATATCGTTGAGTTTCGAAAAAAGTTGAAAAATGCCTAAAAATCGAAAAATTTGAAAATTTTCCAAAAAATATTTGTTTAGATTAGTTTGTATATAGTTTATTTTGTATATATTGCCGCGTGTTTCTTTTTATCTCCATCCTTACGTGCGCCCCACATCATATGAGGCACGAAAAAGGGAAAATGAAGACGCTTTGGTGAGACCTTTCCTATTTCTCTTCTCCCTTATTCTCCTTTTCTTCTTATTTGAGGATGAGATGTGTTGATGACGATGGTGTGAATTTTGTTGATTGGCGTGTGTGCCACTTGTGTGCTGTTAGGAGATAGCATTAGCTTATGTGTCATATAGTCGGTTAGAGCATGTGCATTTAAGTTGTATATATGCTAGATTGCATCATGGCATATCGTTGCATTTAGAAAAATGTTTTAATAATTGTATTTTTGGAAAACTTGTTGAATGTGCATAGTCCCTTTTTGCTACTTTTTTATTCATAAAGTGTTCATCTTAATCGTGGAATTTTAGACGCCCTGGGTTGTGCATTTTTAGTGAGTTTTAACCCGTCTACTAATGCCGAGTCACGAGTTTGCGCTTATTCTACCTCGACACCCTCGATTGATGTGATTATTCCGATGGTAGAAAGGATTCTTAGGTGACCGTTCTTGCTATGCAACCAACCATGATTCATTGTTCTTCCACTTTTGATAAAAAAAAAAGGAAACAAATCAAACAAGCTGAAAATATTGAGTCAATTATCATCTTTTCTTGTTTTCGTCGAGGAAGTGCAAAACGGAACTTCTAGGGATTCTAGTGGGCCCATATCTAGGCCCCTTTTCGATGCCACTACGGTGGGGATACCCCTATTGTTGGTTCCGACCGCATGTCCTTGACGGAAACCGTGTGCTTTCATGCCAAAAATTGCAAACCAAAATGCAAATCAAAAAGAAAGAAAAAGAAAAAGAAAGCAAAGTGTGAAATGAAAAGTTTTGCAAGCACTTGGACTCAAATCTCAATTTCCTTTTATCCTTCTTGAATCATTTACCTTTGAAGTTGCATAGTGAGACGGGACGACCCTTGTGTCTCATTTATTTGAGAAACGTGAATTCCATATGCTATTGTGCTTAATAACGTCACGAGGATTTCATTTCCATATTTCATTTTATCGCTTTTGGCCAAGCAAATAGTAGACGGGGTTCGAAATTTTCATTAGACTTGCACCGCTTGGAGGCGAATATTTTTCCATGCTTTATGATATTAGTGGCTTACAAGGATCATGCATTATTTAAACGGTTTTCCTTTTAGATATTTTCGTCACATGGATGAGGCATGTGATTTTTCTCTTGTTAGATGCATCTTTGTCGTGTTCTTACATGTTTTTCATTTGGATGCGTCGAAATTTTGAGCAAGCCCCTACTTGCCTTGCAAGGAAGTACTCTACCTCATGAGTATCTCGTTGTGAGTTGAAGGGACGGAGGAGGCCCGTTAATTGCCTACCGTCGGATATTATTAATAGTTTAGGTTGTAGCCTTAGTATTAGTGTAGTATTGAATAAGGATACTTATGGGTCTCGAATTTTGTTTACTTACTCGGGGACGAGTAAGTCTTAAGTGTGGGGAATTTTGATAAGCATTTAATTAGTCACGTTTTTTCCTCATTTTCGTCCCCATTTTGGTCCGTTTACACGGATTTGCGTGCCCTTGATTGCATTTTGTTTCCCGATTTCCCGTGCTATGAATGTCGGTCTTAATTTGTAGGAATTAAGGCGGAAATGAAGAAATCGGAGCAATAGGGTCTTGCATGAGTCGGGATTCGAAGATGAGATGAAGAAGTGAAGAATTTAGTCATCAGGTGGCCCAGGCCGGTCCCCAGACCGGCGGCCGGCCCACCGGCCCAGACCACCACTCTACAAATGAAAGAAGCTGAAAAAGTGAAGAAAAGGCTCAGGTAGCGCCGGCCGGCCTACCGGCGGCTGGTCGACTACCCGACCTACAACTACATCAGAAAGCCATAGAGAGTCAAATGGTGCTCCAGGCGGGTGGGGGACCGGCGGCCGGTCGACCGGCCCAGACCCCCATTTTCCACACTTAGTGAAATTTTGAGGATTTTGAAGACGGAGTTCCTGAAGTCAGTGATGTGCTCCAGGCCGGTCAGAGGCCCGGCGGCCGGTCGACCGGCCGGGAACACAACATCGCAAATTTCGCCCTCTTCTCCTAATTTCTTCCTTAATTTCGAGATACCTATATATACCCCCCCCTTATTATTTTGTAAGCAGTTTTTTTTACATTCCTTTTTAGCACAAAACCCTAGAAGTTTGTAACCTAAACTAATCCCTAATTACTCTCCTAATATTGCCCTAATCTAGTTTAGTTTCTCTTTTCAAGTTGTTTAATCTAGTCTTTCATTTCATTTTTGGGGTTTGTATTGAAGACTTGGGTGAAGACATTCCCCCATATTCATCAATATAAGTTTTGTTTGGTATTAAATTTCTCATCTTTTTTATTGTTTATGCAATTAATTTCCATTTCTAGTTTATAGTTCATCTTTTGATTGTTATCTTTATTCTTCTCATAGCATAATGTTGATTGAACTCTCCCTTCCCTTTAGTGCTTTGATTCCCTTTACCATGTGTGAGTAGATTCTCCTCTAGGGTTTAGGGGGAGCCTAAGGGTGGATCATGTGGGGTATTAGGTTGGTTAATTAGTAAGTTTGTGGTAAATGATTTTGGTATTGCCCATATGAACACCAAGTGTTTGATGAAATGGGTGAACGAAAGTTGCCATTTTATCAAGCATGGTTTGATTTTCTCTTAAGCGACGGTGGTAGAGACGATTAGACTAAGTGTTTATATGGGTGATTTGAGACAAATGCGATGGCTTTGTTGATGATTATCGATTGTTGAGACATTAGCAATCTATTTTACTCGAATTATTTACCCCTTTGCTAGTTACCCGACTAACCCATTAATCCCCCTAAGGTGAACCCTTCACCCTAGTCTTTCCCTTAATTGTTTTCGTCTTCATTACTTAGCGATTACTTGTTTTTCCTAATTTTTAGTTAACTTTCCAATCCGTCATATTTTAGGCTAGAATAGGATTCAATCGAACTAGTAGTTGACCCCACCATCCTCGTGGATTTCGACCCCTTTATACTACTTTTATTGGGTTATTTTTGATGTTTGTTTTGACGACGAACCGATCATCAATTACTACTATTATTACTATTATTATTATTATCAGTAATTATTATTGTTATTATAATGAATGTTATGACTATCAAAATCAATCATATTAATATCAATACTACTATTACTATTTACTAATATTATTACTAAGACTAATAATAACAACTAATAATATTTATCATTATCAGTACCATTATGAATATGATAACCAACTAGTAATCATAATTATTATTGTTGTTGTTATTATTATATTTATTATTAGTATTATTATTTTTTCAGCTCAGTTCAGCTCCAATAAACTTATTTCAGTTAAGCTGTATTCAATTCAATTCAGTTCAACTCAATTCAGTTCAGTTCAGTTCAGTTCAATTCAGCTCATTTCAGTTCAGTTAAGCTCTATTAAGTTCAGTTCAATTTAGCTCTAACAAGTCAGAAAGAACGGGCCTAAAACTCATGTATATTTATTAAAATTTATGATCGATGTCTTTTAAGATAGATTATATCCATCAGTACATGATTAAACATTTCAAAAGTGTTACCTTTCTCTTTATCTTTTTATATCAAGCAGTTCATATGTGGCTCATCACGACTTTTTACCAACTACATAAATCTTAAGCATGTATTTAAGATACTATTGGACAGTAAATGTTTTTTTCTATATCAATAAGACATTAATCTCAGGGACCAAAAAGTCCATTTGATTGAGCCAGAAAAGTCCGACCTAGATCATTTGAGCTGGGCTTGAGATCACAAAATAAGCCCATGCATTACTGCATTAGGCATAAAAGAGCTTTTTTTTTGTCTTATCTCAGCCAAAATATGCATAGGTTCGGCCCATGATCACCTCTATTACATTGTATCAATTCGTCTCTCTTAAGATGGGTATATGTGTCGAAAGCTTATCACGGGTTAAATAACTTCTCACTTGGATAAATGAAATAAAATTTTGTTGGCCTAGTTATTTTACTTTTGTTTCATCTACCCTTCTTGACTCGTTTTAACTTAAAAGTTTGACATGCTTAACGCAAGTGTTATAGCTTGTTGGGATGGGCTTTAAGGCAGTCTATCGTACCGTGACTTGGAGGGTGAGGTGAAGTGGGGAACCAGAGGAGGATATTAAGAGCATCCATATAGGGCAAAATCTACCTCTCCATTTGTCTTCTCTTTCCTCATATGAGGAACTCCATTATTGCACCAACATCCCCAAAATATGAGGCTCCACCAATTGTGGAGGAGGTTCTTAAAGAAATAAGATAGTACTTTTCTTTGTTTTGAGGAGGTTCCCATATTTTTATATGTAAATGGGAATCCCATTATTGCATAGATGTAGTTATAAAATGGGGAGGCTAAATAGAAAAATGAGTGGAAAATGAGGTGGACGAATAAGAAATGGATAGAGAAAATATGGGGAACCCATCATTGCGGATGCTCTATGGGACTAGGGGGGTTCAAATCTAGGTTTGTTGATGCGGCGGGGCCATGAAAGTGCTTATGGGGCTACAACAAGCGAGAGGGATGGGCTGTGGTGACATCATTATAGAGAGCATTTGTGAGGTGATGAACAAAGCGCTAAACCATCGTTAGCGAGGTCCACCAGACTTCCACTTAGTTTTAGACGAGATTCATTTACTATAGTTGAT